>CAOLHI010002198.1:0-282185 GCA_948474755.1 Ctenosaura bakeri
CCGTCACACTTTTATTTGCACAATTACCAAACCTATTTAGAAGTGCACTTGACCAATAAAGAAAGTACAAAAGAAATCTGCTGTTTGTCTTTAGCCCCTCTAGTGTTGAGTGTTAAAGTGGGCTAACGTGCAAATTTAACGTTATGTCCTAAATTGTCCTTAGACTGTGGCTGAAGGAAAACACTAGTCTTTCTGTTCTGTTCTTACGCTTTAATGACAAAGTAGGCGACATGTAACTATCCATTCGATCAGGGTTTTGAAGTTTTCAGTGGAAAGACAAAGTAACTAGGATGGACAGAAATTTTAAGGCTACTTCCACCTACTTTCATATATGGTTCTATATCAGAAGTGAGAATCATGGAACCTCTAGTGGTAAACTGTAGCTTCCAGCATTTCTCACCATTAACTATGCTGGGAGTTCCAGTCCAAGAACATCTGGAGCGCTGCATGATTACTACCCTGGTCTGTGTAATAAATAAAGAGAAATTGCCTGAATATAATGATGTCTTCAACATTGCCTGGATCCTAAAGCATTAACTTTTTCAGTAAAGCAAACACTCAGGCCATTTCCGCACTAGCCTGTTATAGCACGATGATTCCACTTTCAACCTCCTCTGGAATCCTGGGGTTTGCAGTTTCGGGAGGGGCCAGGCGGCACCTCCCAAAACTGCAAACCCCAGGATTCCAGAGGAGGTTGAAAGTGGAATCATCGTGCTATAACAGGCTAGTGCGGAAATGGCCTCAGACAACACTTTAGTCAGCCAAATGTTTTGTTTTTGGAAGTGCTCTTAACTCAAGCATCGCAAAGCATTATAAGCTGTGTTTTAAAAAGTGTACCTGCTCTGTTCATATGTCCCATTCATGATTATATCCGCTTCTCCACGTGTAAACTTCTCAGACTGAGCTTCCTGCACATCGGCAGTATCTCCTACAGAAGTACCTAACACAACTTGTCTTTGTTCCTGCAAACATGAGGCATAACAGTGACCACTATGTCGTGGGGGCTGCTTTTTGAAAAAGAGGGAGGATGTGGCAGCTGATGTGACTGCTGTTCGGAATTGCTTGCTCCATAAGATATGGGCCTGTGTGCGAACCAAGATGGTTTGGCTGCCAGAGTTTTGATTTGCTTGGAGTGAATCCATGAGAAATGTGTTTAGGGGCAGGGAGGCAGTGATGGAGAGCCAGCCGCTGCCTTGCAAAGGGTTGTCTTACAAGGGAGCTTTAACAAGTATAAGAAAAGCCAGAGCTCTGAATTTGGCAAGCAGAGAGGGTCAGCAGGGGTGGGGTGGGGGTGTCTTGCATTTCCAGTAATACGCTATGTTGCCTCAATCATCCTCTCTGTCTTCCTCAACTCATATATTTCAGCATGCTGTATCAAGCCAAATATACTAACCTTTTAATACGGATATTTTAAAAGTGCTGTTTCACATTAAGGGAAAGAGAATTCTTCTGGGATGCTTGGAGGGATTTTTTTTACCCTGTGCTTGTTTGGAGTTTCTGTGACTTCAGAAGTTACAGAAAATAACTATGGGAGAAGGAGGAAGGATGTTGATTAAGAGATGCATGTCAGTAGCATTACATCAGAAGAAGGGGATAGTACAAGGCTGATTTAAGTCGTCTCCCAAGTGTCAGCACTGGCAGAAAAATCGATATTATTATCTAAGTAAGTTCCTAACTTCTTTGAGTCCCATTATGGAAGAAAGGTGGGATGTAAATGAATATAATAACAACTTTTTTTTAAGTGCTATTAATAAAAATGTTGGGTGACAAGATTGCTTCATTTGTGCAAAATGTAAAGAAGTAATTACAGGGGGCAAAACTCCTAGTCATGTTGAACTACCCTTTTTGGTACTCTCTCTCATTAGATAAAATCACAGGAGTTGCAAATTATGCCTCTGAGGCAGCTTGGCGCATTCCTGAACTTTGAATCAGGATGCCCTATGGCTGAATGGTTCCTAACAAATTGAGGAACTTCTCCAGTAAGAAGGAACCAAGCTTTTTTGACCAGTGTGCCACAAAATCTGAAGTGATGCCAAGCTGTACCTCTGCATACCTACTTTTCATAGGTGAAGACTGGGACACCTGTGACCAAACAACATTGGAATATGGTCAAAATGGTAAAAATTATTAAGGAAGATCACACAAGCTAGGAGAGGCTGCAGCACTTTGCTTTTGCCTGACCCTTCCGATAAGGGCAAGATTCCACGTCTTCCTCATCTCTCGACCCCTGCTGAGTTTGCACCCATTGGAATAAATGGAGGATGATTGGGAAAAGTGGGAGGAGAGAAACTGGGATATTTTCAAAGCAGGTGAAAAAGTGGGATGACAGAGAATAAATAGGGACTGTCCCTGCCGAATTGGGAAAGTTGAAAGTTATGCCTCGGTACCTTGGTAAAGTTGTTTGTTAATTGCTATCAGATTATGGGGTGCAGATTGTGCCTAAAAGGGAATGCGATGATACTGGTAGTTGTCATCCAATGAGTCTGGTGGGTCACATTATTCCTGCTCTTGGTTTAGACCAGAAGGATCCTCTTGAATTCCTACAGCAGCTCCAAATCTGAATGCTTTGCTTCCTGTTCTGCACTTGCAACTTAGCTTCCTTTCACGAATGCATGGCGTCATGGGGTTGGTTTGTTGTTGTTTTGAGTGAAAATCAGTATTAAAGATTTTGAACTGTGGAATACTACAGAAGAAGAAAAAAGGTTTGATTTTTTAATCGAATGTTTCACTACAGGAGTCAACAGGGATTCTTCCTTCAAGGCATTACCCTTCTTCCAGCATTACAATGGCCATGTGCTAAATTATGTCTTTAAAAGGAATTAGACAATTTAATGAATTAAATTAATGGAGACTATCAGTGAGGAGAAGCGTTGATAGCTACATGCTACATCCAGAATGATTCAGAAGGAGCAAGTATGCCTCTCAGTATTAGTTGGTGAGGAGCAACAATGTCCCTTGTGTTTCTGCTTATTGGCTTACCAACAACATCTGTTTGAACACTCTGGGAAACAGGATGCTGGATTATGTAGACTTTGAATCTGATCCAGCAGGCTAGACAGTTTAAAAGAGAAGATGATGATGGCTGTGGGTGCTTCTGGTATTGTTTGGAGAAGGCTTTCCAGAGGTGTAATGACATTTTGTACCATTCGGCTAGATAGGAAATTTGAGGGTCTTTTATACCAATTGATCACATTTGTATTTCACCCATGCTCCAAAGTCTTCAGAACAACATATATAGGATTAACTCATTTTTATCCCAGCTAAGAGCTGAGATAGTGACCTATCCAAGGGTACACGATAGGCCTTAAAGTAGGGATCTGAAGCTGGTTTTCTGGAGTAAGAGTCCACCATATTGCATCCACTATATAACACTGGTTTTATTAAATCTCCTTTGTTGTTGTAACCAAAACTCTTCTGACACCTCATAGTGTTAGGCACTTCCAAATGAAGATGGACAGAGCTGTCTGTTTTAGGTTCTATATATAACAGGTACACTTTCCAGGCCCAAGTTTGTTTTATTGTATTTCTTCATCACTGTTCAGTTTTATTTTAAAGATTGCATGAAAATGCATATTTTTATGTTCATTTTCATGTGAAAAAAAGTACATGCATTTGTCCTAGTTATATGCAATTTTTTTGTAAACAGTTTTCTCTAATATGTACCATTTTCTGTGCTATTCTTGATGGGTCAATTTTATTGCAGAATTTGAGGGGAAAGAAGATAATTGTGTTCTGTTTCACTTAGTAGCTCAACGAATGTGAATTAGACTGGCTGCTAAAATGAGATCAAACTAAATTTTTCACCCAACCCCATGCCCAGCATCTGCTATTAAATCTCCTTACTCTTGACTCCAACCCTGGTATTCTGATCAGAGTATTCCTATAGTCTGATTTAGTATTACTTAGGAAATTGTTAAATCATTATAATTTTTTAAAGTTCAAATTCACTGCACAAGTCCTCTGTTCTTGTATTTAATGTACTTTGCCTAATTACCCCAACTTCTCTTTCGGTCTTACCCCATCCCCAAGTTTTCTTCTTCCTATTAGGGAGATACTGGACACCTTAAAAGAATGTTTAGATGTCCTTTGACTTTGCATAAGTGAAAAGAAGTTGGTCTGGGTGACTTAAAAAATAAATCTAAGTCTCTGTTCTACTCTTTGGCCACAGAACCAGTTCTATTTACAGTTTGTATTTTATTTTTGTAATTTTATATAAAAGGGTGATCTTGCTGTTATTTCCTCTCCACTCCCCAAGATTATGTGACTGCTTATATTCTTTCCTTGGTTTTTACTTCTGCAGAAGTGTTTTGGGGGAAATCTAGCGAAGGCCTTGGAAATTAACCTGGAGAGTGTTGAAACTAGCTCTGAGAATTTTTCACAAAGGGAGGAAGATAATTTCAAGTTGATAGCTCTTGAGCCTTGAGTGGTGCAGCACAAGCCAACAAAAGCTCTGTCTTAATTTCACTGCCCTGTTAACTTGAATCTTTGATCATGAGGGATCCCCAGACCTGAAGGAACTCAGCTACAGTGAACTGCTTCGTTTCTGAGCTTGTCAAAGCAAGGCTGCCAGAAAATTATTTCTTCCTTCTACGCTGCAGCCGTCTTACCTTGCATTAGACAAAATTCATCGGTCCTTTCCCCTCCTCTTCACTTTTCTGTGGTTTGGTCCTTTTCGCCGCTGTGGGTTGTAGTAGCCAGAGGCAGCTGCAGGCTCAGGGGTGAGGGAACAGCTTCGAAAAGGCTATGCACAGAACAGGGCTGGAACTCACAGCCTAGCAATGTTCAAAGCCTGGGGCAAAAGCATTAGGGCAGCAAGCGCAAAGCAGTCATTGCTGGGAGGGGGGGCAGATGGTAGGTGGCTGTTACAACTGGAGCTAGATTGGTAACACGAAAACCCTCACCTGCAGGGACTAGCACGTCTTCTGCACAGACTTATACCCCAAAGAGTAGAATATACTTTTATCCTTGTTTTTGTAGTCTCTGTATAGTGCCATTGGGAAGCGTGTGGAAGGTGAGCAGCAGTGTCTATTTGAGTTTTCAAAGAGACTTGTGGTGGGGATTATATGTGAATCTTCTCTTAGAAAAAGTTGCTTTGTACGATGGAGCCTTTTTCTCCATTACTGTTCTGTTTGAAGCAATTCCTTGTGTCCTCTTCAGTTTCTAGATGCTAAGCAACATAAAAGGGCTTGTGTCTTCTGAGTAAGGGCATAGTTGTATATGGCATGCTAGTGGGATCCTAAGCATGGTCCCCTAAGTGCTTTAGGAGTGAGTAAAGTGCAGCTGAGGAGTTTTCCAATCACTCCAGACTATATTTTCTCTGCTCAGAAAAAAGGAAGAAAAAAAAAGTTGCCTGCCCTGGAAACATCCAAGAGTGGGAGTTCACTCTTTACTTAGGTTGCACCCTTCCCTGCTCTATTTAATATCAAAAAAAGAAAAAAGAATCAAACCAGAGGTCCAGATGTGAGTTTGGGATCCTTTCCTGTGTTGTTTTGTTGTGTGTTGTTGGCAGTCCGTGCATTGTACCCCAGACCTTCTGTATTTGCCTACCCCTGTGCTTTAGATGATCCTTATGCCATCTCCCAATCAGTAGCACCAGGGATGCGCAAATGTTAGCTGCCTTCATAGCTAGCCAAACCTTATGGTTAGAGCTACCCTGCCCTCCCCAAAAATGGAGGATGCTCTTAACACTTTTGAAGCTCTGCATGGGTTTGAGAATTGCTCCCTGCTCCATCTTTAAATTTAAGGAGAATATGAGATTTTTTCCCCCTATTGTGCTGGGTTTCAGAGTCGCTCAAAGTGCCTCCTAGGTGCAGTGAAACTGTAGAGACAGTCCTGGATATAGGGACATTTCTGGTGGCAAGCACATCCATGAATTTCTGAGTGAAATTATTTTGAAGTTTCATTATTCTGAATTCGGGGAAGAGAGGGCACTGTGACCAGTTGATTTACTAAGTGGGCATCTCTCTCCATGCCGTTTGATCAGCTAATGAATAAATGCAACATATCAAGCTGTCATTTTTATAGATTTTTGCAAATAATTCTTTCAGAAACAAGAAAATTAATATCCCTCCAGGGATGGCCTGGACTCTTTGACCTTGGTAAGCCATTGAAAAGCCCGGCTACAGAATTCAGAGCGATTTTTCTCTGCTCCTCCAGCTGTGAAGGATCTCTGGCTTTCTGATAATGTCACTCACTCACTAGAGATTTCAGTGGGAGAAGGAATGGCTTTCTGTCATTTTTCCCAGTCAAAACACGCAGGTTGTCTTTTGATCTTTGCAGATCTGTTCATTGTAACAAAAGGTACCAGGCAGGAAGTGCAATAGAAATGGAACATCTTTGTCATTTATATGTGTGCATTCACAAGTATGTTGGTTTGTCTTAGTTGGAAAGCAGAATTCTATTCAGTAAAACCAGGTAATACTGTCAGGAAGCTGTTTGCTTTGCAAATTCTTCTTTTGGTATTTAAACAAAAGATCCAAATGGGTTTACTAGCCATCTTGATCCTATGAAATAAAAAACACGGAACAATAAATTAGGAGTGTTTGAGCTAGGTAGTTTTGAGCTCAATCTAGCTTGCTTGGGAAACCTTCATTTTGTAGTGCAGCCTTGAGTTATCAAGCCGTTGTTCCTGCTATAGAGTTTCCAATCTGCGGTTAGGGAAACTGACATCTCAGAAGCATTATGAGGGTTCAGTGGCTCCTCCTTCCATATTTAGTTGAAGACTAATTTATGAAAAATAATTAGGCACAACCAAGTGTGTGGAATGAAATATTTTATGGTTTTTTCTTTTACATTTTCTCCAAACAAGAACTCCCATCTTTTGGCATGTGTTGAAACACAGAGGTTTGCTTTCTCCTGCTTTCCTCAACTGCATTCAGCTAGCATTATTCCAATTCAGGGATATCCCAGTAATGTTGCTATGTATTTAGTGCTGTTTCCATTGAAAAGCTATCACGTGGACCTCATGCATACTAGACAGGATGTTTGCTATGCTGTATATTCAGATTTCTTCTGTTCTTGTGGTCTGCTAGTCAGTTCACTAAAGGCTACAAAGATATTGGGTCTGATTGTCAGAGTTGTAGGGACTGTTGCGTATTTGTGAGGAAACACCACAGAGATGTGAGTGCTGAGTATGTCATAAGAAAACCTAGGACGACTATTCTGGAAGTAGCATATTTGGACTGTAGTTCCCAGAATACGTCAGTGATCTTGACATTGGATGCTAAAAGACTTAAATTAAACTGAGCTAATGTTGGAAAAGCATTGTGAGTATACATTTAATGTTTGGATGCAATGCCCCTTCCAGAATGTGAAGAGATCTTGCATTTGCAGAACTGTAAGACTGATGAACTGGACTACCACTCACTACTCCAAATAAGACTGCTGTTCTTTAAAAAAAAAACCTTGCCTGTATCACTCAAAACATAAAAGAATTATTATTTGCACTTAGCTTTTTTCCACTTTAATGAGGACAAGTAAAACTGTCTTACTCTGGGACCCCCAAATCCAGGAACTGGCACAGCTTGGATTGGGAAGGAAATATTTACCAAGTTGTAGCACTAAAGTCTTGGTATAGGTAGGCCCATTTCACTAACATCTTATGTACCACATGTTGTTTCCATTGTTTTAATATGGTTTCCAACCATTTATTTCAGTTGACATGGATGATGAAGATGGCCGATGCTTGTTAGATGTAATTTGGTGAGTATTTGCCCTTGACATGAATATTTTGTACTCTTCTCTGCTGTACTCCATAACCATTTCCCAAGGTAAGCTGAAGAACAAAGAGGGCCCCATCCATAGGAAAGTGTTATGTGTGTGTGTTGGAGATCTGTGGTGAAAGCCCTTGTATAATGCACACTGTGGAAGATTTTATAAGCCGGGGATGGGTTCTCCACCACCCCCATCTTTTACTATGTGAACTGAGTGAATTATTCCTTCTCAAACCCTCCATCAGCACCAGTTCACCTAATCTGGAAATTATAGCATGCCTATGTTTGATAGTGATTTTGTATAGGATGTTCCATGGTAAAAATATGTACAACCAATGGATCTTAGTAGCCCTTTCCATTTAAGGGACAGAACAAGAAGAAGAGGAGAAATGAATGCACTAGCATTTATGATGATGCCAAAATTGGTGCTTTTCATTATATTGTGTTTTAGGCAACAGTAACAGATTGTAAGAGATGCAGTGTGGTGCAGTGATTTGAACATAAGACCAAGGCCATTTCCACACTACACTCTTATAGCGTGATTATTCCACTTTCAACATCCTATGGAATCCTGGGGTTTGCAGTTTCGGGAGGCAACAACAAACCTCCTCTGAATAAATCTGGCCAAGAAAACCGTATAAGTGGGTTGCCATGAGTTGGAGTTGACTTGAAAGTGTATAAAAACTCAAAATAAAAGATCACAGCAGAGGCCCTTCCTTGTGTACTGGAAACAGCACTGGTTTCTTTCTTTAACTGTGTCATTTTCTTTCTGTCCTCCCATGCCGCATAGTGAGCTGTTCTTGCAAATGAAGCAAGTTTCTCAAAATTTATGATAAGGCACATATAATACATACTTAAAATATTTCCACAAAGCTTTTGGTTTGCCTGAGAAAACCATTTGTATCCCATTCCACAAGACAGAGGAAATACATTTTGTGTGCACATGTGTGTACATATTCTATAAATATTTATGTTACTCAGTTCTATCAAAATGCTAATAAACAAGCGCTGGACACAAATGTAGCTGATAAGTGACTTCATAAATGTATTTTTCCTAGCAATGGATTCTTGCAACAATACTTTTGTTAATCAAAACCTAAGCAATTCCCTAGACTTGATCTTCCATTGGTAAATTGTAAAAACCAAGGGAATGTTAGAAAAGTTAAGTCCTGTGTTTCTTCATTAAACCATTCTTTGTGTTTTTCCCCCCCAGTGATCCTCAGGCCCTGAACGATTTTTTACATGGATCTGAAAAGGTGAGGAGTTGCTCTTGCATGTGTTTCTTTATATGCTTCAGTTGCTGCATGCTTAATTAACAAATCAAAATGCCTCCTCAAATTGCCTTTGGCTTCTATGCTACAAAGAGAGAAGTGACACAGAGAACAGAGGTGGTACCAGTCCTAGAAATGATGACCTGGGAAGACACTCCTGCCAGTCTTTTTCTCCAGAGAACATTGGAAACTGGCAAATAAATGCAGTCACAAAACTGCTTAGTAGTTGCTTACATGCTTATTAAGAAGTCTGAAACAAAACAGTTTTTTCCACAATTGGGAATGTATTGATAGCTCCTGGAAAGAATCTAGCCACTGAGAGGAAGTGACCTCATGCCTTAGTCTGTGGATACAGAAGAACTCAGAAGATTTAATTTTAGGGACTGCAGCTCCAAGAATCCCCCAGATGGTATGGCCTCTGATGTGGCTGCTTGGGGGATTTGGGGAGTTGTCCAAATAAAACTAATATTTCCAGGTTCTAGAAAATGATGCCATTTGGTCTCCATTTCATGTTAGCCTGACTCCTTGAACACTGTCAACCTTAAATTTACATCCACATACAGTAATTTGAATCTTTTTAATTACAGATTGACAGTGATGATCTCCTGGACAACACAGGAGATGCAGCCAGTGCCTTCTTTGAGGGTGCTGGGGTATGTATTTTTCACCTCATTTTTGAAGTACAGTTTATATTCCTCTTTGCATCATCATGTCCTTTCTTTGCAAATGCATCATTTTTGTAATGCTCAATGCATGATGAAGGATGCAAGGTTACATTCCCATGATGGCAAGCAGGCGTGAGGGGGGGAAATAAAGCAAAATGCAAAGGCATAGGAAGGCATACAGGTGCCATTAACAGCTTAGCATCTCTGCCTAATATTGTTAAAAAGGCTTCAGAAAGTCACTAAATATTGCGACAGCCTACTTGTAGACCCTTAGTGCAATTCAGCTGTTTATATCAGCGTGTGTATAAAGCTTGGTTGTAAATAGGTAGGCAGATCGAGGGCAAAATTGATAGGAATGGAAACCTCTCATTTCTCTCATGTCATTAGCAAAAAAAAACCCAATCTGTATATCTATCTTATCTATCTATCTATCTATGTTTGATCCTGAGCCTGGCATTTGTATGTATGTAATAGTGAATCAGGCAAGTTAATTTAAAAGTATATTTTACTGTAACCATGTTTACAGGAAAGTGCAGAGACTGTCCGATGTGGGGAGACCAGTGCGGTCAGAGTTCACCCTTAGACTGTTCACAGATCTGTTCATCAATCCCTGCATGACTTTCCATTAGCAATCTTAAGAGTGATTTGATTTCATCCGCACAGTATTGATACCGGGCTACAATGAAAGGTGGTGGTGCAGTGCTATGTTTTGCATGACCATCCCATGTTGATTTTGAATCATTGATTTGGAGTTTTGTCTGTCTTTGGATTTTTCTTTTGCTGTTGTTTCCATCCTGGTGCTTTGTTCTGTTCTGTGGAGAGGGCCTGTTCGTGGTGATCAGCTTAGTAAAGATTCAGAGGCTGTAAAAACTTGGGAAAGATTTCTCTTAGAACGAGGTCAAGAACTTCAATTTGTGTGCCTTGGGAACCCAAATTGTGAAGTGCTTTTTTGTCTTGTACCAGATGTTTTCTTGTGAGGCCTGATATAAGACAGAAAATGCTTATCCACTCTTTGTCCAAATGAAGTTGCAGTCAGAAGTGCATCGCAATGATGTATGTTGAGGGCTGGAACTAGGCATAATGTGGAAGAGCCATGATTGAATCTCCTGACTTTTTTTTTTTTTTTTGCCTAAAAGCACCAAACTAATTTGGATTAGGGCCATACCACTGGAGGAAGGCGGGGTTTTTAAGCCCTATCCACTGTGCTATTTCCCCAACTTAAATTGCTTCCCTCCAGCTGATACTTAATCTATTCCTCTTCCTATGATTCAGAGCAGCCACCATGGTGTGAGGCCAATGGAAGTGAGGGAAAGGATTAAACTGTGGTTTCTGCCTAAGAAAATGAGAGAATCTTAAGAAAACATGTGCATGTTTTAAAATTTTTGCATCCACACTGATGACCAACCAGATATAGAGCAAGGAGAGGAATTCTGTCCAGTATCATCCATTAAAAACATAAAGCTGCTAGCCACAAGAAGATCTGAAAATTCTGTTTTGTTCATATCACAGAGATGCTTACTTTTCTCCCTCTGTGCTTCCTCTGTATTTCTTCTTCAGCTGCATGTGCAGGAATCCTCTGGCAATCATTTGAACACGGAGCAGAGCCAGCCCACGACAAGCGTTGACTTAGATTTCTTGGAAGATGACATCCTGGGATCACCTTCAGGGAGCGGGGGCAACCTGCAGAACTCAGACCAGCCTTGTGACATCCTCCAGCAGAGCCTGCAGGAGGCAAATATTACCGAGCAGACTCTGGAAGCAGAGGCAGAACTGGACCTGGGGTCTTTCCAGCTCCCCACGCTCCAGCCAGTGGTCCATACTGCCTCTGATGGCACACCGCAGATTTTTTCCAGTGGGGCTGACCTCATTGGACTTCAGCAGCCTGCAGTGCTGACCCATCAGGCGCTGGTGCAACAGTCAGTAGGGGCCGACGTGGTCAACAAGGCCATCAGCGTGCAGCCTTTTCTTCAGCAAGTAGGCTTGGGGAATGTCACCATCCAGCCAATTTCCAACCTACAGGGGTTACCCAATGGGAGCCCCAGCGGGGCTCTGGGCATTGGGCAGATTCAAGTGGTGGGCCAGCAAGTCATGGCAATTAATCAGCCTGCTCAGCAGATCATCGCAAAGCAAGTCCAGCCTTCCCAAGTGGCTACCATGCCAGTGGGCAGTTACATCACCCAGACTGCCCCAGAGCAGCAGCAGGTCACCCTTGCCTCCGCTGGGGTCTCTCCACAGAATGCTGGACTTGTCATCCAGAAGAACCTCCCAGCAGTAGCCACAACAACACTGAACGGAAGCTCCATGTTTGGGAGTGTATCTGCCACACAGGGCTCCCAGCCTCTCACTGTCACATCCAACTTGAGCAGCTCACTGGTACAAGCCCAGAATGTGATCATTCACCGGACACCCACGCCAATTCAGCCCAAACCTGCTGGAGTCCTCCAGCAAAAGTTGTACCAGATCACACCTAAACCATTTGGCCCCAACAATGCCACCCTAACCATCCAGAATGAGGCTGCCCTCCAACAGCAGAAAGCCCAGCAGAATTTAACCTTCATGGCTGGCAAAGCAGGGCAGAACGTGGTGCTGTCTGGCTTCCCACCAGGGCTGCCTGCCAACATGTTCAAGCAGCCGCCACCGCAGCAGCAGGCCCTGAGCAAGCCTATGAGCGTCCATTTGCTGAATCAAGGCAGCAGCATTGTTATTCCGGCACAACATGTCCCTCAGGCCATGTTGCAGGGCCAGAACCAGTTCCTTCTCCCAGGACAACTCACGGGCACTTCTGCAGTTCAGATACCCCAGCAACTGTCAGCCCTACAGGCCAACATGGGAGGCCAGATTTTAACAACCTCTCATCCTAGTGGTCAAACTCATATCATCACTAGCCAAGGGCCTGGTGGGCAGCTGATAACAAACCAAGCATTGCCTGCCCAAATCCTCACCAATCAAAACTTGGCGAGCCAGCTGAACCTGGGGCAAGTCCTTACATCACAGAATGCACACGGGACGGCCCACATTCTTTCTGCTCCTATCCAGTTGCAGCCAGGGCAGGTTGGCCAACCAACTCTTTTCCAGATGCCTGTCTCCCTGGCTGGTAGCCTGACAACTCAGAGCCAGCCCACTGTCGCAGCTTCCCTGGCTGGCGGTGCCATCAATCAGGCTGGCCAGACTGTTATTCAAGGCGTCACCCTGCCTAACCAGGTGGCTATGTTAAATGCCACTGAGAACCTCAACCCAACTGTGACCATCCAAGCACCGCCTAGTGCCAGCAGCCAGAGTCCCAACCTCATTCAACCACAGCCAACTTCCAACACCAACCTGCTGGCTAACAGTGACCAGGCAAACATATTAACCGTCCAGCCCACTTCCCAGCCCACTTCTGCTCCTGCCCAGCTTCAGCTGAATGTGCAGCAACAAACCCCACCACCTCAACAGCCAGCGCAACTTCCTGGGACTTCTCAGCCGAGTCCTAACTTGGTGACATCTAGTCCTGAAAAGATTATCTTGGGCCAGCCAACTGCTGGAACTGTCATCTCCCAGGACTCCATGCAGATGTTCCTCCAACAGGCAAGTAAAAAGTTTCTTTCCACGGTGACTAGTTCTGCTGGGTTGTTTAATTGGTTCTGTCCCTGTTGGAGAGTGCTCTAGTTTGCTAACGTTTAATGATAAGCTGTGTGGCAGTGACTCCACAGAACTTTCAAAACATTAATAATTCATTTTTTTAGAAAACAAAATACAGTCTTGAAAACAGATGAGGGAACTGTTCAGATGTGTGCTTAATGCAGGAACCTCCTCCCCCACAGAAGGCTGGATAGCTTTCCAGTCATTAAAGT
Organism: Ctenosaura bakeri; assembly: GCA_948474755.1. Classification (NCBI taxonomy): domain Eukaryota; kingdom Metazoa; phylum Chordata; class Lepidosauria; order Squamata; family Iguanidae; genus Ctenosaura; species Ctenosaura bakeri. Next base: position 13,482 of record CAOLHI010002198.1, read on the forward strand.
GGAGAGCTTTTAATATCCCACCTTGTTTCCTGCTCCTTCCTCTTCATACACACTGACAGTCTCAAGCCCTTTATCTCTGACTCGTCCCATGAAACACTTCTTCTCTTTTGAGATATCACTCACTCTTGGCCAGCCTCACCATCGTGCAAAGACTGCAACCTTCATAAAGCAGAGTTTAGCTGAACAGGTGATAAAACTTAAGCTGATATGTGCCAGTTTACCTAATGTCTATATGTTTTAAAATATGGGACAGGGGAATTAAAAATTCAAACATCTGGGTTGCGGGATTGAGATGAGGTGACTGTAATGGAAGTCGGTAGCTTTTTCACTTGAGTCAATTTTTTCCAAATTGGCTCTTCTCAGCAAAGCAGAAGAGTGGCTGAGGTGTATTGGCCTTTCATGCGTACCTGAACGGTGGCGGCCGGAAATGAAGTTAATTCTGTATCTAGAAATTGCATCCTACAGATGGCATCAGAACCCAGTCTCTGCAGTTTAGACCAGATATGGCTTCCATTGACTGGGCTTCACCAATCGTGAAATGTCTTGCTCCCCGCCCCCCAAAAAAAAATCTGTGAAACTTTTTGTCAGGTATGACCTATGAAAGATTTTTTTTTGCATTTTGTATCTTTCACAGTAGCCAATTATCTAAAGGGGCGGGGATACTCAAGACTCCATTTCAGGATATAATAGTTAGATTATGTCTGTACTACAAGTCTTTTGCTCTGCAGGGTTCATACGTGTGTGCACAGTAAGCAACATTGACCATAAGTGGGTGGTAAAAATGGGCAGTTCACACACACATGGTCCATGCTAAAATCTCTTGGAAATTTCAGAAGGACCGGAGCCAGCAGCAGCAACAGCAGCAGCAGCAGCAGCAATTTTATTCACCAACCCTGAAAGTGCAGCAGGAGAGCACTATGAACGAATCCACAGTGTCTCCTCACCTGTCCATGCCTCTGCCCATCTACAGCATAGCCACCACCGCACTCAGCACCACAAGCAGTGTCCCAGCCTCGGTGATAGTCAGCAGCAGCGTAGGCACAGTCCTGCAGCCGCCTGCCAGCCGAGAGCTGAGCCAGAACCACAACCTGCCACCGGTGGAGTCCAAAGTACCTCAGTTCTCAGCCGGCCCTTCCCAGCAGGCACTGGCTTGCCAGGTAGCCCTTACCTGTTTGCAGATCCACAAAGCTGCCTTGCTTTGGCCTGTTCTCCTGCCTCACTCCCTCCTGTCTAACACGTCTGGCCATTTTTCCCCCTTCAGCTTCTTGCTTTCTTCTGCACATTCTCTGTGCAGGCCACAGGCAGAGAGAGAGAGAGAAATATTAGCATCTCATTTAGGTTTGTGGTTGCGATCATTCTCCCACACTTCAAAACAAAGGCTAGGCTTGGGTGTTGGTGGTGACAGGATTTCTTTAATACCGATGGAAGTCTCCCCCTTGTGGAAACGTTTGAACAGTACGAGGAGGAAAACGGAGATCACCATTTCTGTGGTTACCTCAAGGCTATTGTGAAGAAGGAATATTGACATTCCCACTGTCTTACAGGAAAATTAGACTTTTTGTACTTTTAAAAAGAGCAAAAAATAAAAGGGAAAAATTTGCGTGGATCAGGATAGGGTAGTTTAGTTCCCAGAGAGCTTTGCAGGCTTCTCTGATGATGCCCAGTTTAAGAATGGAGAGAAGACTGAAAGGTCAGCAGCTGTTTAAACAGTCCCTTCAAGGTACAAGGCATTTGACAACATGCACAAAGACTGTTGACCCTCCACAGAGGAGTTTATAGTCCAGAGCGGAGCATAGCACATGTGAGCCCACTTAACCAGGAAGCTTCTGGTTGAGAAACAGAAGCAGGTAAGCTATAGCGATTAGCACACCGAATTTGGATTGGTAAGAACAATCCATGCACCTTTGTGCGTGTGAACACAGCTACACATACACAGTCTAGAGTATCCCCCCATCCTTGTTTTTTATCAGCCAAAGGGCTGAACCCTCTTCCTCTTCCTCCTGATTCCTGTTGCCAGTCTGTGGCCCTCACCTGTTTGTCTCTTCTCCCTGTTGCTGCTCTTGCTTGCTTCCTTTTTGACCCTCACTAACCCTGGGAGGCCTGGTGGCAGTGCTGGTGGAGGTGCTGCTGCCTTCTGTTGCTTTTCTTCCCATCTTCTCTGTCCCTTTAGAGCTGCACATTGCACATGTGGTACGTTTCTATCTCCCTATCAGAATGTACATCTCTTTCCTCCCTGTATATGTTGTATGGGGCGGGGAGTGGAGTATTGTCAACTTGACTCTCTTATGGTCACCCGGCACGTGATACATTGATGGTGAAAATGTTGTCGCATCACCTGTAGGAACTGGCAAAGGCCGTGCTATGCTCTAGGGATGTTGTGCACAGGGTGTCAAGATTCAGGACTTCTTGCGTTAAGATGCTGCATAGCAATTTTGTGCAAATAGAATAATAGTTAAGTATGTTTTTAAAAGTACATATTTTCTTGTCTTCAATGAGAAGGAGAGGAGAAAACAGGAAGACGGTCAACTGCTAAAAAAAGTTTTAAATGTTGGGACTTTTTTGTTTGTAAACATGTGTGGGGTGTTTTTGTGCGCTTTTTTGCACCATTTTTTGCAAAAAAGCGGAAAGCTTTCAAAACGATTTCGTTTTGGTTTCAGAACAAAATAATATGCCTGTCTTTAATAATCATGTGGGAATAAAATAACAAGAGCAGTGTTGAAGGTGAATTTCGATTTTAGAGTGATTCAGTAGAGGCTAGGAATGTTTTTTTGCCCAGGGCAATGTTACAAGGAAGTGTGTGTGTGTGTGTTAGAGAGAGAGAGCGAGAGTGCATGTGTGCACACGTGCTCCACATGGAGATTAGAAGGAAGATTGGAAGGATTCTGTCCCTTTTCCTGGTTCACTGGAATAAAAAAAGAAGTCATCTTCTCCCTCTCTTCCTTGATAAGGTGTTTCAGAAGGATATGAGTTAATCTCCCATGGTATCAACCTCGAACATCTGATTTTGGATACAAGTTTTTGCTTAAGCCATGTGGCTGTTTCAGTGGGAGAGGTAGAGGGAGGAAGCATTTTGAGCCAAACTCAGCAGGATAACCAAACACCTTTCAGAGTTTGTTTTGGTAATTGTTTTTATTATTCCTACTTTAAAGACAAGACTTTGGCCATTTCCACACTAGCCTGTTAGAGTGTTTGAGGCCGCTCCCTAAACTGCAAACCCCAGGATTCCATAGGATGTCAAGAGTGGAATAATAGCACTCTAACAGGCTAGTGTGGAAATGGCCGTTGAAAGTGTCATCTGCTGAAACCAAGCCAAGCGGAAGCAGTGAAATAAATCTGGCAGATGCCCATAAGTATCCTGGTTGGGTGGCATCTAATTTTGCCACGCTGCTCATGAAACCTTCTCCTTTTGGCTCAGGGTCTCTCCCAGTTCCCACTGAAGGGAAGGAGAGAACAAGCAGTCTCAAGCTAGCAGTCGTGAGCTTTTGGAGTCAGTGATTCTTGGCTGCTTCTGTTGGATACCGGTGCCTAAGGATATCAGACTGTTTTCATGAGAGACTTCTAACCCAATTTACCTCTTTTCTTTTTCTTCCTTTTCTCCCACCTCCACTCCCAATGGCCCTCTTTCAGTTGCCTTCAGGGCAACAGAAACTCCCTGGAGCCTCCCCGTCCCACTCACTACCTCATCCCTCCATGGGGGAGAGCCCCCAGCTCCAGCCCACACACCTGTCACAGATGCAGTCTCCACACCAATCCCGTCCTCCTTCGCAGCCTCAACCTCTGTCCCGGCCCCCCTCCCGGCCTCACTCGAGGCCCCCTTCTCAGCCGCAGTCCTTGTCCAGGCCTCCTTCTGAGCCCTTGTCACGGTCCTGCACCCCTCAGACTCAAATGCAGAACTTATATGTGATCCAGAATCAAATTGCTTCTTCCCCACACGGCCCCAACCAACACCCCCTGCGGCCCCCCTCGCAGCCTCAGGTACCGTTCCAAGCGCCACAAGCCCAGTCGGAGGGGCAGCCTCAGCTGGTCACCCCTCCACATCTGCAGCTACAGGTTCAGCTTGCCCCTCAACTCCAGCCCCAAGTGGAGACGCAAGTGCAGGCTCGGCTCCAGCCCCAAATTCAAGCTCCGTCTGAGGTGCAGCACACCCACACCCCCCATTTCCAACTTCAGTTCTCTGCCCAGGGCCCCATCAAGCCTCCCACGCCGACCCAAACGCTTCATCTCACCCCAGAACAACAGAGGAGTTTCCAGATGGTCCCGAATCAGTTTCAGGCTCTCTCTGCAATTCCAGCTCCCATACCTCAGCAAAAGCAGCTCACGGACCGTTTTCAGCAGGTAAAACATTTGTCGTAAATGCAACTGCTCAACCCAAATAATGCCATATTGTTCCTTCCTGCATTTCCTATTTATTATTTCCTTTCTTTGTGATCCTCAAAAACCCAACAGGAACTCGGCTTAACTGAAATATGCCCTATTTTACTCTGAGCGCACAGAATGAAAATGAACACACAGAATGAACAAGGTTTAATTTTAAAAAAAATCACAACCGATTGCTGGAGCTAAATGGCCCGTTTATGCAACTTGCATATACTGATTTTTGTCACTAGGAGGCCAGGATAGTCTCTTTCTTAATGCCAAAGTTGCACTTATCTTTTGATTGCTCCACCGGTTGAGTACAAAAAATAGGGTCTCAGTTTGGAGGGTGCTTGCATCAAACTCCATAAGCAGTGAAGAGAAAAAGTGAAAAATATTTTCTTCCTTTCTGACTTTGATACAATACTTAGAACAGGCAGGCAAAATGTGATTCCAGAGCTGCATGCAGCCCCTCCTCAGCAATTTCTTGACCGTGCCCCCCCCCCACAAACTCCCACGATTGCCTTTTTTCTGGTCAGAGAAGGTTAATTGGCCACCATGGGTCCTGCATAAGGAAAGAGGTGGGATATCAGTGAATCAATCAATAGCCTCTCGTGGGAGCTTCACTTTTTAAAAGGTTCTAGGGTCATTTTGCATTATTTAATCCCCCAAATACCCGTGTTTTAAACCAGAAGTTGGCCATGTCCAATTTGAGAGTTCCTCCTCTCTTTCCTTTGGTATTTTCAGCAGTCTGTGTTACCCCTGAAAAGTCCCAGAGGCAGAAAGTTGACTACAGTTGCCTTCCCCTACCTTTTAATATTTAGGTTGCAAACCCAGGTTTTGTTTTCCTGTTTTAATTTCTAAAATTGCATCTGACCTACAGCATCTCCCCTTGATATTGTAGTTTGTTGCCCTCAAGTTGACCCTGACCTATGGCAACCTTTTCCTGGGTTTTTATGGGCAAAATGTATTCAGAGGATGTTTGCCATTGCTTTCCTCTGAGGCTGAGAGAGTGAGACCAGTGGGTCTCCATGGCTGAAAGGGGTCCAACGTTCAAACCGCTACAGTTAGTCAGTTTTTAAGGAAAGGGATTCTGTACATTTATAAGGAAAGGGATTCCTGGACTAGGAATCTTGAAGCTCTCCAGTTGTAGGATTCCAGCACCTATCTAGCTATGCTGGTTAGAGCTGCTGGGAGTTGCAGTTCACCATCCTTGGGAAAGCCTCATGATTCCCACTTCTGTACCCTACCAAAAATGCTCACGTGGCATGCTTGCAACAACTGGGTGAGCCCTGGTTCATGTTAAAAACTGGAGAAAAGCTGGTACCTGGGCTTTCTGTCATTCTCAGTCTTTCTATTTCTTTTCTTTTTAAAAAAAAAAAATCTCATCTAGGTGCCTCAGGGGATTATCCTGCAAACAAAACAGCCAATGTCCACTAGCCAAGCACCACCCGTGCTAAGCCAGTTCAGCAGCCAGTCCTCCTCAGTCCTGGTTAGCAGCCAAGGGCAGCAGCAGGTTGCAGTCACAACAACTCAGGCGCCACCGGTTCACAGCCACGCACCCGTCTCCACCGCAGTTCAACCTTCCAGTGCTGGTTCTGGCAAGGCAGCCCCCGTGCTCGAAAAGGGGCAAGTACAAAGAGAAAGAGGAGGAGGAGGAGGAGGCAGTGGCAGCAGCGGTGGAGGCGGCGGCAGCAGTGGCGGCGGCGGAGGAGGGGGCGGCGGCGGAGGAGGAGGGGGCAGTGGCGGGCAGCCTGCCCAACCGACAGCACTCCTCCAGCAGCAAACACCCGTGTTGGTCAAATCAGCTTCAGTGTGTAAGTTGATAAAGCACTCCATTTCATGCTTTGGTGGCACAGTATTTAGGGAAAGGAAGAAACAGCGTGGCTTTGTCCCTTGTGACCAGCACTCATCATCTTTTTGCTTCACAACGTTGTATGTATCTGCCTCTCCAGACAGAGAATAAGCAAACGGAGAGTTTCTTTCAGTCTCCTGCAGCCACTCTTCTAACTATGTGTGTGAGTGCCATTCTGGGATGGAGCAGAGGGGCCCCCTTGTTCCTCCTATCCCTTTCACCAACCTCCTGGGTGCTGGTGTGCAATGCGTAATGTACATCAGGGTGGGCAAAATGTGGCCCTGGTGCTCTGCATGTCCCCCAGGCCCTCCAGATTCCTCAGGCAATCTTTTTCCTGTCCAAAGAGAAAAAAAAAGGAGGGAAAATGCCTTCTCCTGGAACTGTCCCCAGGGATGGCAGCTCCTCTTTTAAATAAATGGGGGGGGGTTTGGAAAGGGAGGCTGGTCAGTTTAAGATTAAAAAAAAAATAGCAATCCATGCAGCTCCCCCCAAGGGCATCAGGGCAGGAAACTGGCCCCAAGCCCACTGCAGTTGTCCACTCCAAAATACATCCATGATTGTGTCGGGTGGGGAAAAGTGGTACAAGTCCACCTCTCTGACTCTTCTCCCCTGCTACTGCATATATCATATGCCCCTATTCACTAGACAGATTTCCTATTTGTCTGAAGGCCTGTAGATTAGTGGCTGGAAAATGCCAGTGTGATTACAATTTACCTTTTGGGATGGGATTGTTGCATTACTCATTTTTTCCTTCCTGAGAGTGTAAGTGGGAGGAAGACCTGGTGAGAAGTGAATTTTGGCTTGCTGTTTTCTGGTTCTCTCTTTTAAATGTCCAAGCATACATATTGCTGCTTGTTAACGTTTATCCTAAAGCGTATGCTTGTCACCAAGTTCTCTGAGATTCTGCAATGAGAAAGAAGGAAGAAGAGCTATTTTTTTACCATTAACCTCTGGAGTAACTTAACAGTCAGTATTGCTGATAATGTATTTCTTTTTCTTTTGTGTGTGTGCTCTGAGAGAATGTTTTAAATGAATAATGTTCTTTATGGATACATTTTGCTAAGTCACATGCTTTTGCAGATGCTAGTGACTAAATTTTTGTGGGCTTTTGTGGTTTTGGTGCCTTATCTCCCAAACTGTAAAAGTTAAAAACTTGCTGTTTTAAAGAAGAAAAGGAACATCAAGAATTATTCCCATCCCGCCAGAAGTCTAGATTCCATGTGGAATTCTGCCTATGTGGACTTGCCAGAACTGAACAGGGCTGCCTGCCATGGCCGTGGAAAGAAGGCAACCATTCTTTCTCCCAGTTGCTGAAAACAAAACAACAAACAAACAAACAACAACAACAAACGGGACCTTCATCAAGATTGCCCCTCCCTAGTTGCTCATAGCTTTTCCTGTAGCAAGTCTCTGTCCTTCTACTTAAATTTTAAAAACACCCGTCCTCTCTGCCTCCCCATCTCATTCTGGTTGTTAAATATTCCTTGGCTCGTAGGAATGTTAGGTCTGGTGGCCTGGCCAAGCTCCAGTATGAATCATGGCCTTCTCTCTATCTTTTATAGTCAAAGTCCCTGTGCTGCTTGCACTTAACTGGAGTAGCAACCGAAGAGCTTTGGGTACATGAAGACAGATAGCCAGCTTACAGGATGTAAGGGGTTGCTGTAATCACCTACAAGTGGATAGGGGTCCTGAAAAATGCCAAAGATGATAAGTATGAATTCAAAAGTGACTGCCAGGTAGTCTACCGGGTAGATGACCAAAGACTTCATAGTTCCATGCTCAGCAACACCTCATCTTAATTTTTCCAGCTTGGAATGGAGAGACAAGCTATTGACTGATATTTTCGCGGTGTTTTACACTAATATAACAATTTGTTACAGTGTCATAACACACTTTTTAAGAGTGCTACAAAGTAGTGGCAAGGGAATGGAGGAGAAAACTGAATACTGCCTGCACCATCACTGTCCTGGTGGCTCGTGCGCAGTCTGAGAGCTGGCAGAGCAGTTTTCCTTCTTGACAAAGATGACCTCCTATCTTTACCACCATGCCTGTGGCACCACAGCTGTGCCACTAACTGGTGCAGTTAAGTCACCTGTCCAGATCACAACTATCCTTTTGTTGCTGATGTGCTCAGCTATCCATTCCTACCTGGTGCCCCTTCTTCCAATGAATGGTTCAGTGTAGGAAGGCAGGCCTCAAGCCTCCGTAAAAATCATAGTTTCTCACTCGGGTATCCTTTCTTCTGTGTATGACTGCATATCACAGTTGGGGGAAAAAGAGGGGAAGAGGCAGAAAAGACAGGCAAGCAATCTGGCACATAAAAGCAAACATGGAAGAAGGGAAACTAACCACTTTCTCTTTTTTAGCATATGTGGTTTCCAAAACTGAGAGAGAGAGATTCAGAGCTGAAATCTTGGTCTCTTTCTTAAGAGCTATAAAATGTTCATACGTTTCTTTCTGGAATCTGATTTGTTTATGTGTCTCTCTGTCCTTGCCTTCCAATTCTCTAGCGGTTTCTGCCACAGCACCTGCAGACAGCAAAGCATTTTCCAGCAGCTCCACAACTCTACCTGGAGGCAAAGCAGTCCCCGGGCAAGGAAAACCTGCAGTTCCTCTCACCATACAGCAGCCAGTTCAGGTGGGATTGTTAGAGTAGTTCTTTGCAATAAATAATGCATAAATAATTTTCAGATGTTTATTTATTAGTATCAGTGTCCTAGGGCCTGCAGAACCACTGTCCTGAATCAGAAACAATGTCCTCCTACCCACGTCAGTAACTGCTCTGAGGGATCAGTTTTGGGGCCATAATCATACCTACATACGTGCCATCTTGAGGATGGTATGGTCCTCATATGTGGATTATGCTACCTCAGAACCGTATGTCTCAAACTGATCCTTGGGAACAGAGCAGCTACATTTTGGAGTGATTTGGAAGATGGCTATTGTACAGTGCAAGATTACTGTGACCTCTTATGGCATAAAGAGAAAGCCCATTAGCTATCCCGATTAATATGAATTAAGCCAATGCAGGGGGATGCTTTTATTCATCCCAGGGAGATTAATTTCCTTAAACTAATTTAAAATAGAGGACAGAGTGAGGCAAAATTACCATTCTCTTCTCAACATGCAAATGTACCCTTTTTCTTCTTCTTCTTTTGCTGATTACGTGACACTTATGATGCAGAATGATGTAATAGTTCTGCAGTCAGCATGCAGTGTTGATTTCTGTGCTTCAAACATTGTCTCTTAGGAAAACAGCTTTGTTAAAAGTGTAGAGGGACGCAGAGTACTTTATGAATAGACTTCTGACTGAGAGCCTCTAAATGGTTTGTGGATCAGTTAGGCTATTTCTGGTCCAGGCTGAAGGAGCAGAATATTCTGAAGGCAGCCAGCCTCCTTTGGAATGCTATCTGCTGAGCATACTCCTAGCAACTAACTCTCAGATGCAAAGGTGTTCCTGTGCGCTTGGCTAATACTGTGCACATGCCTTCATTCAACTTAATTACTGGTTTGAGATTTCTGTTAGTATTGCTACAGAGTTTTCAGTATAAAAATAAACAGTGTTTATTGAAATAGTAGGACTTTCTCCTGGTGGATAAAAAGGATTGCTGTAATATTGATAATAACAGTTGCTTCATGAAAATAGTTCAAATTGCATCGTTAAAAGGTAGCTTGAGCTTCCCCCCCCCAAAGTATTTATAATTATCATATGGCTAAATGAAAAATAATTTAGGAAAGACAGTATCTCAACATTGTTGTTCTGCTGATGAAACAATGGTATCCAATAATCCTAGATAAGGATGGATTTCCATCCGCACTGCAGCCCTCTGTACATCTCCAAACTGAACCTGGAGGAGAGGAGGCTTTTGTTCTTCTTCGTGGTCACCAGTGTAATGCTGGATTTAGTTCAGGGTCCCTAAACCTGAAAGTACGGTGTTTGGGAGGGATGGGAAGAGAAGAGTAAGTGGTACCCCTTGGATGCCCTGCCACAGCTTGGGTCTTGGGGCTGAAAGTGAGAAAGATTAAGCCTGCAGCGGCTGTGAACTGCCCTTCAGGCCTGCAGTGAAACTTTGTGTGCAGCAGCCCTAAAGACTGCCAGAGTGAAAACTAGAGAGGGCTACTGTACCTTTAATGATTGTGTAGGACAGACATTTTCAAGCTGGTGTGCTTAAAACCAGGTTGCATGACAAGAAACACTGGCTGAAATTCCCTCATTTACACAACAGTTAAAGGTACAGGAGCCATCTCTAGTTTTCACTCCAGCAACACTAACTTTATCCTATTCGGTATACTCAGAGTGTTCCTGTACTCTGGATTTTACCCTACAAGAAAAAACTGTTCATTTCAGGAACACAGCCTTAGACTGAATCTGACCATTGGTGAATCAGCCTGTTACTGTCCGCTGTGAATGAAAGCCATGACTCTCCAGGATTTCAAGAAGGAGGGCTGCGCAATCCCAGCCCTTGTTGGAATTAAACTAGTTAAAATGTAAACATTGTTTTATAAAGGCTCTCTTAATCCCTGTAAGTAGTAGGCTTTACCACTGCAGCACCAAAGAATCCAGATAACATCTATCTTCACAGGTGCTGGCAATGCCTTGGCATTTGGTTTCTTGCTGTCTATGTTGCTAGTAACTGCCTTAGTGTATAGGTTTTTAATTTATTCCAGCGCATGTGATTTAAACCTTCTTTCTTACGTCTTTGGCAGACTAAGCCTGGAGTCATTAGCTCTGTGTCAGGCCTGAATCTTGGGAAAAGTCCACTTCAGCTCCAAGTGGTTGGAAAGAGTTTGCCACAGCTCATGCCTTCAGCATCTGCCCAAATGCAGCAGCAGGTGAGGCATACATTTTACTTTTTACGAGTCTTTTAATAACTTCTCTTGCATGCTTTTACCTTGGTACATTATCTCGCAACTGCCACTTTAATTGTTTTTTTTTAAAAAAACAGCCCAAAAGTGCAGTATGCACGACATGTGACATATGGTTCCTACACATGTGTGTGTGTTTTAGAATGGTTTTATTCCACTTATACACATAAAGACTTCATGAGGGTTAACAAAAATCAGTGTAAACAAATAACCAGAAGGATGAAACTGAAAACCTTAGTTTGTTAGATCAAAAACAAAGAATCTTGTGGCACCTTTGGACAAGCAAGTTTACTGGGCATGAAGTTAAATGAATGCACTTCCTCAGTCAGTCAAAAACACTTATCAAAGGCACCTTATGAAACAATGGAAATTATCTCCAGCAGAATAAAAACACCTCATCAAAAAGTGAAGGAAGATCTTTATAATGCAGGAAGGGGCCATTAAAGAAGATGGAGCCAGGCAGAGATTCCTCAGGAAGGAGTTCCAAAATCTTGATGCAGCTACTGGAAAGCATCTCTCCTTGGCTGCAAACAAAGCTGGGGTATAAGTGTAGCTCATAAATAAACTGACAAATTTATCTGAATTCTCCAGTCCTGTCCATCCAGCCCTGACTCACTTTGCTTAGATAGAAGCTGAAAGATGGTTTCTTTGTGATTGCCAGTTCACCTATTGCACCTTTGTTCTTATGTTTCCTTTCATAACTAGTATGATAGCAAGCTTGGTAGCCTGAAAAAGCCACCCCCGATGCTACAGCCCAGCAAGGAAGCTTGGTAAGTCTCTGCTGAAAAAAATATATCCAAAGATCATGCAATCATAGAAAGAGAAGCAGAGCAGTGAAATGACAGTGTTATAGTCAAAAGCTTACCCTACTGAACTCCCCAAAGATAAGGGCCTAGATCCTAGTTGCTGGCTCTGCTGTGTAAAATCACATAAGCATAGCTGTGCTGCAGTACTGGACTGTGCTGTTTCACAGCCTATTGCACAGTATGTGTTACAGGCATGTCCTTGCCTGCTACCCAGCCATCACTCCAACTCTCACCTACCATTAAAGACCACACTTACCAGATCTCCTGGCCTTGTGCAACTGCATCACAGAGCTTATGCAGCCTCAGAGAGTGCCCAGCCACTTTTATGATGATATTTACACCAATGCAAATCCACAACAGGATTTGGGCCAACAAGTGCCAGTTTCTCAGGGCAGAAAATAAAGTTGTTGAAGGTAATATTTGAATGTTTGCAAACAGTATGCTCTAGCGCAGAGTTAGTGGTCCCTGAATTGATACTAGTCCCTAAGCCAATGGCTGTTGGTGTACATGGTCAGTTTTCAGGAAAAATTTAGTGGTGGTCCCCATGTCACATTAGTCCCATGCATCAAACAGCAGTCCCATGCATCAAACAGCATGAGAAGCATTGCTGTAGTGGACTGAGTGTTGACTCTGGATTGGAGACATCTGGCTTTCACTTATCATATGAGCTTGCTGAGTGAACACGGGCCAGTTGCCCTCTTTTATTACAAACTTTCCACAGGTTTTGTGAGGATATCTCCACATATATTACCATGAACATTTCATTGGAGAACAGCTTGCAACTCTCTCTCTCTCTGCCATATTCACAAGTATACTCACTATCCCAGGGAATAACTTTAATTGGAATTCTGTGAACAAGAAGGCCGTTTACACACTACACTGTTATAGTGCTATTATTCCGCTTTCAACCTCCTGTGGAATTCTGGACTTTGTAGTTTACTGAGATAAAAGAGCTCTCTGGCTAAGAATTCTAAATGCCCCTCCCTAAACCACAAACCCCAGGATTGCATAGGATGTTGAAAGTGGAATAATGGCACTATAACAGTTTAGTGCAGAAATGGCCAAAGTTACCATTTGGTAGGAGCATTTGAGCAAGAATCTACAGGGATGTGTATGAGAGCCACAGACTTGGGCAACAGTGAAGTTCTTAACTAAAACCTCATCCCTTCCTGAAAACTCTTCTCAGTACTAGGACTCAGGAAGTAATGGAAATATTATAATGGCAGATGGACTTTCTCTGCAGGCCCTGCTGATTATATAAGGACACATTACATCATAGTGTAGAATGCTTTCGTCCTCACTTGTTGTTTGCTTCCTACACTGTGCAACCTAACATATCACACTGCAAAGAGCTAACTTAACAGGGGTTAAATAAGCAGTTTGGATGGGATGGAAGACCATTGCTGTCTGTGTCTGGTGTGCAGTCCAGAGCCTCAAAAGAAAAAAGGGTATTTTGCAGCACTTTTAAGACAAGAGATTCATTTTAGTATGAATTTTTGTGGATTACCATCCATGTCCTTGGGATATGTGAAGTACAGTATTCAAGCCTCAGCTATACTTGCAGAGTTATATGGTTGTTGGAGTGGGATCAGAATGGTATGGGATACATAAAATAACCAGATGGTTCACGTTGGTCATTCAACTTTGAAAGGGCTGGTTATAGTGAGCTTGATATTCTGGGATAAAACTCCTGTGCGTTCTTTCCTGCTGCTTCTTTTAGTTTCTTGGAGCAGCTGCATAAACACCAGGGGGCTGTGCTCCACCCAGATTACAAAACCTCATTTCGGTCATTTGAAGATGCTTTACAGAGGCTCCTACCATACCATGTATACCAAGGAACGCTGCCTTCTCCTCATGACTATCGGAAGGGTAAGTTGATCTGGATTGTATGGCATCTTTTTGGTCTTATGGAATCTTCAAATGGTTACCTTAAGTGGTATTAAAAGCATCTTCCAGTAACTCAGAAAGATATTTCCTTACAGCTCTTGCCATTTAAAAAGGAACTAGCATGGTACAGTGGACTGGGATTCTGGAAGACTATGGTGTGAATCCCCACTTGGTATTGGAAATCCATTGGGTGACCTTGGGCAAGTCACACACCCTCAGCCTCAAAGGAAGGCAACGGCACACCCCCTCTGAATTGATTTTGCCAAGAAAACCATGTGATAGGTTTGCTTTGGAGTGACCAAAAGTCAGAAATGACTTGAGAACACATATCACAGAGACACTTCCCATTTGCAGGCGGCAAGCATATAACTTCTTTTTCTCTGCACCTTCCTACCCTTGTCACTCTGCTCTTTTCTAGTAGATGAAGAGTTTGAAATGGTGTCAACACAGCTGTTGAGACGCACACAAGCCATGCTGAACAAATATCGCCTGCTGCTCTTAGAGGAATCCCGGGTAAGCGTTTTCTTCTTCAGCTGCCTCTGTGAACAGCTGATTGTCAATAACCAGTCTGATCTAACCCTGCCCTTTGTTTTCTGATCAGCATTCAGCTGAGCGGCTGAATTGCCAAGAGGCAAGCCAAAACCAGTAACCTTATGGGGCTTTGTGAAGAGGTGCCTGCCATGGTAATATGGCACCTTTTGGACTTTGTTTATATCTTTGATTAGAAACCAGCATGAGGCAGCAAATGTTTTGTGAAAGGGAGAATAATAGGATAGGACTGTTCTTATGTTAGACATCCCCATTTTTTTTTTAAAAAAAAATCAAGTTAGGAATTAACCCAAATCCATACATGATACCAGTCTGCTCTTATTGACAATGTTTGCTTAGTCTGTGCTCTGAGCTTGATATCTGAGACAAATGTTTGGTTAGGAGATACTAAGTTGTTTCCTTTCCTTTCTTTGTATTGTAAGAATGGACTGGAAGCAAAAAAGGAAGGGACAGACAACTGAAGGAATGGCAAGGCACTGTGGATTGAATGGCTAGTTCTAACTGGGGAGAGGCGGAGGGTGTAAAGAGGCAAACTCAGTCCTTTTGTGGACTTACAAATATATATTCATAACCATGCAAGAAACAACTTATATATAGGTTGTGGAATTCCATTTACACCGCAGCTCTGTACAACAGATTAAGCTTGGTTAACATCTTCTCTGAATCTGTAACTTTGGTAAAGACAAATGAAAAACTTTACAGCTTTACAACAAATGAAAAAACTTACTTGTTTTTTCATTGGAGGTAGGAGCTGCATCCAAAGCCTTGGAAACCTACCTTGGATTGCTGAGGAAAACATTTGAGTGGCACCTGTCAATCCAGCTTCAGCTTTCTGTATTTACGCTTACAAAGAGAAGGGGCTGCATCAGGATAGATGTTGTATCTTTCACCCCCAGCTTCTTGATCAGTTTAATACGTTTATCAGAGTTGAATTTAAAGTATTGTAAAAATTTTTCTAAACCAAGTCCAGTCCTTGCCCTGGGATGATATTGTAGCCTTTCAACAGTGAAAGAGATGGTAAAGGGAGGGAGGTTGCCAGAAGATACAGATTGGAATGTGGAGTGTCAAGCGGCTCCATCTGGCTGTTCTTCAGAGCAGAACCTGCATCTGGTTTGCCTCCTCCTGATCCTCACAAATACTTCCTTCTTTTTTTGGCAGAGAGTCAGTCCTTCAGCAGAGATGGTGATGATTGATCGGATGTTCATTCAAGAGGAAAAGACCACCTTAGCTCTTGATAAACAACTAGCAAAGGAGAAGCCCGGTAAGGGGCGGGGGTTCATTTTTTAATCCAAAGTGTGTCATCTCCCTCATGCTGCTTTTTGAAACTTGAGTTATGACCTGCAATATATGAATGTGTTTTAAAGCACAGAGTGGTTTTGAGTATGTGCTAACCACTTTTCTGTCACTAGTGGGTAGCCACTATCCTTCTGCACATCTGGCATTATGGAAGTAAGGATTTTCAAAGCAGTTGGTTTACTCTGAGGCAGGCCTGACATCTGATATTCTTGGAAGTGAAGCACTGTGGAAAATAAAAGTATTGAGAATGTGAGGTAAAGGTCCAAAGATAACTTAAGAAGATCTGGTTGAAAGAAACAGTCGTGTAAGTCAATTTCAGCATAAAAAGATATAAAGGAAATCTGTAGCACTTTTGCATCTGATGAAATGGAGTGAAGTCCATGAAAGATTATGCTATAACTTTTTTTCGCCATCAGGAAGATCTGGTTTTACATTTACAAGGTAGGGATACTGCCTGTGGTTTGATGATTCCTTCTCATTTTAGCAACATGAGATATGAAGGAACTTTTTGCCCATTTACACAGCTCATTCTCTCTGACTCGCCTCTGTAGAACATGGAAGCCTCCAGCTGACCATAACTGCCCACTTCATTTGAACGGAGAAACAATGGTTACCAGCTTTGGGACAAGCCAAGTTCTTAAACCATGGTTTGAAATAGGTTTAAGAACTTGGTTTGTTCAGAAGGCACTGTGGTTAATTGGAGGCTGTTCAGTGTATAATCATGGGAGGACAGAGAGGGCTGTGTGTATTGGAAGAAAACTCATATTTCTTATTTCTACATTGAGGGACAGTTATTGAAAAGCAGCCACCATAGTTAAAAGATTAAAACATGTATGGTCTACAAGTTTCCCATGGGATAAATGCATTTTATGTGGTTCCCTTGAATCTAGTTTTCATTAATCTGATTTTGAAGCCAGACTTTCACTTGTATGGAAAAGAATTAATTTCTACTTGTAGCTCGTACCAATATTTTTACATAAACCAGCAAGCCTGGTGAAAATGTGAAACACCAGCTGTAGGGGAACACAAGCAGTAGGATGCTGTTGCTCTTGTGTTCATCTGGTAGGCATATGGCTGTCTACTATGAGAACAGACAGCTGAACTTGAAGTTCTTGGGTCTGATCTAGCAGAGTTCTTGTTGTGTTCTTACCAGGCAGACAGGCAGTTTGCCTCCGGAGGGCATCTTTCAGGCATCATATTTGTTCTTCAGCTCCACCCATCTCCTTTGATGACCATCTGCCATCTGAATGTATGGACTTCATATCTGTGAGGCTCTTGCTGTGAGATAGTGCCATCATCAGAGTTTGGCCATCCAAGACTGGGGCTGGAGTTTTCTAACTTGCATTCTAAAATTACGCTCTGAGAATAGAGAGATTGACTATCCCTTGGTTGAAACTTCACTCTAGTATCCTTGTAGATTATTACTGAGTCAATGGTGATAGAAGAACTTTATAGCCTGTATTTCACTGAAGTACTTGTGTTTGGGTTTTCTCTTCCAGATGAGTATGTTTCCTCCTCTTCACGATCACAGAGTTTTGCCTCATCACTGGCTCAAGGTTCTCTGTCCAGCGGTGTCACCTCAGCTTCTGAGAACCTGAAGGCACCTCCTGTGCAGATGGCAACCCAAATCAACCCCACAAAACTGGTCATCAAGCACAGTGGAGGCTCTCCCTCAGTCACGTGGGCCAAAGCCTCTCCTTCACTGGATGGCGATGAGGATGCTTTGCCCTCCAGGAGCAAGCCGCCCATCAAAACCTATGAAGCTCGGAGTCGGATCGGACTGAAACTGAAGATCAAGCAGGAGGCTGGACTTAGCAAAGTGGTGCACAACACTGCCTTGGACCCGGTTCACCAGACGCCACCACCTGTCTGCACGGTGATCAAAACAGCAGAGCAGCACTCATCGGCTTCAACTGCTGCCACGGCTGCCACCGCTACCACCACCTCTGCCACCTCGATGGCAGGGCAAATGAATGGGACAGTTGACCACGTCACTTCAGCTCCAGCAGAGAAGAAACCCATGGTGACCTACTGCAGGCTTCCTCTCCGGAAGACTTATAGGGAGAACGTGGATGCTTTTGTAGCAGATAAAGCCCCTGAGGCCTGCCTGAAAGGGAGTACCCCAAAAGCCGACGTGGTGCCAAGCACCCTAATCATCAAGCAGGACAGCGGGTCCAGGAGCGTCATTACCTCCCACAAGACTCACGAGAGCTCCTCTGTGACTGTGGCGGAGAAGGGCAGGCCAGAGGAAAACACCAAACATACCTTTTTCAACCGGAGCGACGCCCGTTCCCTCGTGATGCAGGAAAGCCCCGCCCCTCCCAAGACCGATGATTCAACCAGTGGCCTTATGAAGGAATTAGCAGAGGTTGAGGATGAGTTTTATCACCGGATGATAAAGACTGAGCCACCTGACCACGGTTCTGCCACTGAACTCACGTGGGAGGTGCCCCTCCCCCAGCCAAACGTCGGAAGTCAGAATCTTTCGACGTGGACAATGCCAGCTTCTCCAGCGACAGCCCCCCAGATGACTCGCTTAACGAGCATCTACAGAGCGCCATTGACAGTATCCTGAACTTACAGCAACCTCAGGCTGGGGGCCAGAACACCCGAACACCCTCTTCTTCCTATAACTCTTCTTCCTCCCCTTTCTCCTCCCCTGTCCACCGCACAGACACCTACCTTGCCCCCAATCACAATGGCGGCCTTGGAGCGAGGACGTTGAATAGATAACAGAAATGGAAAGCAAGGGGAGACTGTACAAAGTGAGCCAAGGACTGAAGCTGGAGCAGCTTCCGCTGGCTGGAAAACGGTTGGAAGCCAAGGTGCCACTCCTTAGAGACCCACCAGGGTGGGGCTGATACCAGACGGGAAGCGTGAGGGTCTCGGGTGGAAAGGGCAGCGAGAGTGTCCTACAGAGGCTTCGTCCATTCAAGTGTTGATATGATGGGTTTGGGTTGTTGTAAAGTACAAGCTGTGGCTGGATTTACAATACACTTGTCTCATCACATGCACCATTAAAAGAAGAAAAGGAAAGTTCAGCAACTGCCAGGCAGGCAGGTGGGAGGGGGTTGGATTGGGGCCCATAGGTAGTGTTCGCTGTGTAATATTTAGATTCTGTAACAAATTGCTAATTTGAATCTCTGAATGATGATGATTGGATTTATTTTCCCCCCTCTCCCCCAAACTCCACTACTCTGTTGAGGACATTTCTTACAAGTCCCATGCCCAAAGCCAGCAGGGAGGCCAAAGCAATGGGGCAGGGGGACAGCTCCATGGGGCAATTATGTAATTGATTTTGTCAGGTTTCTTAAGTTATTTTAAGTATAAACTGTCTGCTTTCTTTTCTTTTTTTTCCTTTTGGCAGAAAAAGTAGATTCTGAACAAAACAAAATGCAAGAAAGAAAGGTGAAAAGATACAAACACTAATAATTAAAAGCAAATAAAAATGGACGAGTTTACAAATCAACGAGTTTGAAAGAGGAAACCAGTCTCCTTTTGGATGCAGATGGGTCTGGTTAAAGTGACTGTGATGGGTAGAGTAAGGAACGTTCTGGCAAGAGGGTAGATGTCTCCCATCCCTGACTCCAGTTTGAAACAAAAAGTCAGGCTAAACTTTCGATAAGACTGGAATCCATCAGAAATCCTAGGGTTGACATACTCTGGCATAGGTGGCTACTCATGTTGGTAACCCAGGCAAGGACAGGAAGGCAAGCAGTTTCCTCCTTTCAGTATATGCTCTTTCAGCTTTTCTTACAGCCTTCAAAGTTTGTAGTGGGCTCCCATTGTATCAGTTACTCTCTCTGGTACCTCTTATTTTTAAAACCACAGCTTTGCCCGTCTCTCCTCATATAGCTACTTGCACATGACTGGAGTTGTGGGAAAGGAGAGGAACCTTTTTGTTAGGATCTGTCAACTTCTCACGCTAGTCAACTGAAGGAGAAGAGAAAAAAAAAAAAGAACTGAGTTGAAACTAGACTGCGTTAATTTAAATCTTACTTTTCCCATTGATTTTGTTAGGACCTGTGTGGAGGGGATAAGTTAATCTAGATCTAATTCTAGACCTTCTCCAGAGCCCACTAATACAGCTCGATTAGTCACTGGTGGAAATAAAACAATCCCATCTTTGCAGTTATGCAGTTTTGCTCTATTCTCCTGCTGGACTTTTGCATCTGTGCAAAGACTTTTTAAAACTAATTTTCTATTTTCCTTTTCTTTGTCTGATTTTCATTTTTGTCTATTATTTTCCTTTTGTACACCCATGACGCCTAGTAAGTCTTGTGGGGGTATAACTTGCAGTATAGAATTTGAGTGCCAACAGTCAGGTACCCCCACATGCCAGGTATATTTTTCCCTATGAGAATAAAATAATTCCAATAGCAAAGATCATAATATCCTGGTCTTGCACATGATTTGCCAGCACTGAGAAGCTGCGTTGCTTCCAAATCCTAGCCTATTCTGGCCTGGACTCAAATTAAAAATAGAAATTTTAACATGAGGCTTCATCTGTCACAGCAGTGACCTGTGATCAAGTATTTGTGTATGTAACAGCTAATGTAAGATGTAGTCTTTGGTTAATAGCAGCCTGGGAGTGTTGAAGATCAGTCACACAAGAGACTGATGTGTCGACAATGGCCTTTACAACAGCCATATGTGAAATCTGCTCCCATCATTCCAAGTCTCTCTCAAATAATCAACAGGTACTTTTTTTCACATGAGCATTGAACAGTTGACAAGATCCCTGACAGAGTCCCCCTGTGGGCTTTGCCCTCAATGTGGAGATAAAGGTGCTTTCACATTTGGGTATCTCCACTCCATAATTCTGCTTGTACTGCTTCTCTAGCTCCCTTGTCCATGCAAGACATTGCTTAGGGGCTCTCTTGGACCTTTTGAAGTGCCATCTCTTTCCTCTGTCTCTTGCATGGCTTATTTATCAGTTGCCAGTTACTTTGCAGGGTGGATACTGTTATTAGAAGCTCAGAGGGCATCTTTCAGCCTGCCTCTAGGAGAAGCAGGGACTTCCTCTCTTCCTCCACAGCTGGACTGTGTGCAGAATTAAAACCAGCATGGGGCCCGTGATGCTTTGTCAGCAGGCAGTCTTCTATGAGTGGTCAAATCTGCAAGTCTGAGTTAACACGAAACTCTTTGGCAAGCGAGTTAAAAAGGTGGGAGATTCTCTCGTTTTTCAAAGAGCACAAATACTTGCTCTTTAAATATTTTTAGTCACCTGATAGCTTGTTGTGACCATTGCAATACTTGGCACAACACAACACAGTATGTGGGCAGGTAGAAGCTTTTCATACATCTAAAAGGGCGCTAACTCCCAAAAGCTGTACTTCGTAGTCAGCAGCCTTGCCCTGATTTACGCAGTGAAGCAATCTCTTTTCTGCTTTGTGAGTTCTGCGTCATTTGGAGGTTCACCTAATTTTCCTCTTAACAGAAAGTGAGAAAAGCCTTTTGCTGTTTTTTTTATCTCTTTCTGACAGCGTGCTCCAGATTCACATCAGTGATCAGCAAAGGTGGGCTGGAGTTATTCTTACCCTTTTAGTTTTCAAGTGCAAGCTTCAAAGTCCTCCAGAAAGCACTGAAAATTGCACTATTGGCAGTCCTTCTCCAGTCTTTCTACATCCCAGTATTATAGTGCAACATGAACAGCTCCAGCCTTTTCAGGTGATCCTTAGTGAAATCTCAGTATTTCACAATCTTCCCAACCAAACTTCAGGTGACAGATTTAATCCCACACAGAAGCCCAGATCCTGCTTGTCTGTATTTTCAGTGCCAAAAATTCCCTTTATGCCCTCTCCTCTACCACTGCATGCACCCACTACGTGCTATGGGTAAAAGGGACTTTAAAGAAAGGTTTCTACTGCCTTGAACCTTGGCTATATCCAAGAAAGTATCAAAGTCCAGCTGTGGTGTTCCCTTATGCTTAGTCAACAGCCTGTTACAACTGTGTGTTTGTTTGTGTATGTGTGTGTGAAACAGTTGTGAGCTTCTACAAAAAAGATGTGTAAAGGTTGTAACAGTTGTAAGGTGGACTTCTATACAAAGATTGTATCTGCTAGAATGAGAGTTCATAGGTGGCCATCTAGATCATTGATGTAAGCATGTAGAAATCTTCCCATTTTTGCAATAGAGGAGGATTTCTGCATAATTTGGAATGGGAGTGCACATCTCCCCCCCCAAAAAAAAATCTCAGAGTCAAAGCCTGCTTCATGGAACAAAGGAAGAGTTTGAAGAGCTTGCGTATTAAATCAGTCTGGCTTCCACTTCCTGCATCTTAATATTCTCATTTGTGGGGTTCCTTTGAAATTTTGGAAATTGGCTTTCTTAGCTCTGATCCCTGCCGTATCAATCAGATATGGCAATTCTCTGCCTCTGTGTCAGCTTAGTCTGAGATGCTGACATTGCAACATGCTAGAAATTGTCTTTCTAGTTCAGCTGGTGTGACCAAGACTCCTTTGGGTTGAACTGAAGTGTGAATGCTTAAGAGCGTACCCAAGTTTTGTGTATGTGCCCCCTTTTTTTTCTTGTGTGTGTCTTTTCCCACCGTGTCTTTCCAAAATAGGCACTGTACCCAAACTCAAAATAGCCGTGTATGCCCTTGAATATGAGTGAGAAAGCAACTGCAGCTGCAGTGCTAAGTAAATGCCTGTTTAGAACTGCCTCCAAACACTACAAAAAAAAAAAAAGGTTATTTGGCTGCCCTCCCACAATATAAACCCAGAGCAGGACTAAGGCCTAGGATCTGGATACTGGAAGTCCAACTTTGTCCCTTTGGAATGGTGCTAAGTCTTTGCATTCATCCACTAGCTGTAAACCTTTTAGTTTCTCTCTTCTCCCTTCGGAATTCTTTACTAATTTTTTTTAAGGTCATAATTTCAAGGGAGTCAGGGGTTTGCTGTAGTTGCCTTCCAAATTCCTTTACATTCTTGTTTCCACATTTGCTTTTTTTTTTTTAAATCTGCTCCTTCTAGCAGTCCTGAAACAAAATCTCCTTTGATACTTATCCTTCCCTAGTAGCCTTGAAGATCACCGTCCCTGGCCAAACTCCAACGATAAATCTTCTTAAAGTTTTGAACTCTAGAGCTTTTTAAAACAGCTTTCTGGGGGAAAGGTCAATAGAAGCCTGAGCTGTAAGGATGCAGCAACTTTTCTGAATTGTATCTTTAATAAATTAATAAAGCAAGCAATTCACTTCAGAATATCAACTGCTATTCTGTTATACAGAATTGTTCCCCTAAGAAGGCTAGATTTACACAAACTATTAATGTGTGCTCTTAAATCAGTTAGCAGTTAGAACAGGGAAGATATCTGGATGCAACCAAACCTGGAATATTTGGAAACCTCCTTTTTTCCTTCTTCTCACTCAAATATTAAGCACAAACTAGGTGAAGCCTTAATGCAGCCGTTCTCAAATTGGTATCCACTGGATGGGATGGACTACGACTCCCGTAAACCCCAAGTCAGCTGGCTAGGGAGTCATGGGAGCTGTAGTCTAGCCCACCTGGAAGGTGCCAGCTTAAGGAAGGAAGCCTTAACATATCCATATGCTTATTCAGCATTTTCATTAATAAAACCTGGGGATGTGGAGTGGGGGGTACTGTATCTTGTTCATAGCTGTTGGAACAACTTGGCCAGTTTGGATAACTGAAGTTAGTACTTTTAAGTTAACTTGCTTTGCAAGTGAAAAACATACACATACATAAATATGATTTAATAGCCAGATGAATTGTCCCAGTGCCCATGCAAGATCTCCTAAACCAGTCTCATGGAATCCTGACCAATTTTGTCCCATCACTTCATTCTCTGCTGTGATGTATGTGTGGTATGTATACACATACAAACACCTGTATATGCACAATTTGCTTTGTGTAAGTTTTTTCAAAAAAGAATTTTAGATTTGTTCCATTCTCCTTTGCTTTTTTGTGCCTGCAGGGCTAGCTGAACACACAGAGAAATCTTAATGTGTAAATATTTTACATATTGCTGTTCTTGGCAAGGGATGGTTGACAGATATTTGCACAGGGATGCGAAAGAAAAAGAGCTAATCAGGGTCTAGAGTAACTAGATAAATAAGAAGACTGAATTCAGGCCTGTTTTTTTTTAAAGATATTATTATTATCATTCTTATTATTATTCTTTTGCCTTACCTATGTTTTGACCAAGGTCAAAGAAGATGTAACTAGAGTTTTCAGTGTTCCATTTTGTTCCACAAACAAATTGCTAAACACACAATACATAATGTATTTCATTTTTTAAAAAAAATCCTCACTGTCTCATTGTCAGAGTGACAATGCCAGACATTCCTCCCTCCTCCCCCAGAAGATAAGAGGAAATACCTGACGAAGCTTCAAATCACAGAACGGGAAAAGCAGAAGATACTGTAGAATTTTGCTGTTGGGCCAAGACTGTTCTTTAGCATCAGTCCCATCTTCTTTAAACTTTACTGTGTCTTGTGAAGTAGGAAAGAGAATTTTGTGTCTTTAAAAAAATGGGGTTTACTGGAGAAGAACGTTTTAGGGGTGTAACTGAACCAAAAGTGAGGTTAGAAGGTCTACATTTCTGTTTCTTTCTCTGTCTTGTTTGGTCTCTGACAGGATGTTCCACTACCCTTCTTCCCAATGGTGCAAACTGCTGAAGAAAGCTGTATACGAGAGCCCCCACCCTTGGCTGTTTGTGCTTTGTTGCTCATTAATGCGCAGCGCCTCGTGCAAGTACAGTTACGTCTTCATCAGAATGTGCACGAGGGATTTACTGGATCAGGCAGCAGATTCCTTTTAAAAGATGCGATCCTCTGTGAACGTGTCCTGGACAGGTATCCGAGGCTCTTTCAGTGAGTTATCCCTATTAAACTGCACGGAGAAATGGCAAGATTGCTGTCTGTCTAGGCTTTGTATGGCACAGAATTTCATTGTGCCATTCCTGGTTTAATGTTGGGTTGATGTAAGGTGATCGTTTGGCATGCCCTGAAGCACTTTCTCAAGGTTTTGTCCCAGTACCGGCAGAACACTAGCTATGTCCTTCTAGAAGGAAGCCAGAAAGAACCAGGATTTGGTCTCTGTTGCCCTGATCCAGAATCCTGTACGTCCTCTGACGCATCAAAGCATCCCAGCACAAACAGGGTTTACCAATCAGTGGTCAATTTGTTCCCTCCATAAAGTAAAACGGCGTTCTAGCACCTGCAAGAAATTGCCGATGGGTCGAAGGGTAAGACAGGTTCCTCTTTTGTTGTGAGGGGCTGCTGGAGAAATCTCTTTCCTAAACAAACTCAACAACCACATCTGGCTTTGAAGCTACTTGGCTGAAGCTCACACTGTTCCCCACCTAATAAAACCCTTGTTACTTAGGGTGCGGGGGAAAAAACATACACGGTTAGGAAGCAATAAGGGATTTTCTGACTCCCAGGCTGGTGGGGTTTTCTTCTTTTTTATATATAAATATATATAAAAAATGTATATGACATTGTTTGGCTTTTTTTGTTTAGTGTCCTTTTTTTTCTTCTAAAAAGCGTGGATTTGGGAATGTTAGCTCATTTGGTTGCCGCCTCCTCGCACTACAAAATGATTAAGTTGGGGGAAGTTCTTCCCTCCCAATTAAAGGATAATCTACGTTGGCACTCTTGTTTTAATGGGGACGTATATTTAACATCTGATTCTTTCCAGTATTTTGAAACATATTAAAATGACCATAGTTTTTTGTTTTGTTTTATAAGCACAAAGGTAGAGAGGGGAAATTTCCATCTCCCAAGTGCGTATTTAAATTTTCATTTGAGTGTTTCATTTTTTTTTAAGGGAGAGGGGTATTGAAAAAGAGAAGGAAAGAGGCCGATTGCAGTTCTTTGGGAAGCTTCCAATCAAGGCAGGTTGATTAGTAGCTCATTTAGAACTTAAAATGGGCTCCACGAGAAGGTAAAAGGCCATTTCCAAAAGTTAAGGAAACTCAATTAGATTCTTCTGAATCCTTCAGCTTTCCCACTCAGTACCACGTAATAGGAAAGCTTTCCCAATAAAAGAAAGCAAAATGTAATACCCCACTTCTTTTAGTATTTAAAAAAAAATAATGAAAAAAATAAATAACCAGTTTTTCTTACCTCCCCCTGCTGGTACCAGTTTGAACTTCATCACAGTTCAGAAAAACAAAATATAGTACTATAAAATAATTTTGTACTGTATTTATTGTGTATAACAATTTTTTAAAAGAATTATGTACATTTAGTACTTCTGTGTAAATTAAATTGCTCTTCTTTTAAAAAATGGTACAGGAATTGGTTTGGCTTTTCTTGAGAGGAAGATAAATACGGACCGGTTTGCAAAGGAGATGGGAGGGAGGAGGGGATTTATGGAAAAATATCTTCCTTGAATATTTCAAAAGTGATCCTATCATGAGACAATACAAAACAACCACCTGTGAGAGGAGGAGATGGACCAGCGTGCCGGTGTGTGTAAGTACAATCTACTAAGAAGGGGACAGCGAGAGAGGTGGAAAAAGAGCGTCTTACACCAGTTCCTCATTCAAGTAGATTTTATTACAGAATGTGTCATATAAAGCGTATAAAGCTCTTGATTATATGTTGATTACAACTTGTAATACAGACACACAAAGATACTCTTGCCTGTCAGAATCAAAATAGCTAGCAGCGTTTCCACAATTTTATATTTTTTTGCTGATATCAAAATTCAGATTTTTCTCCTATAGAACTTAGAAAGCTTAATCAATATGAAGATCTTTTCTCATAGCCTTGCCGTGATGAATTAGGATCATTCAGTGATTATGATCGTAAGGATTGCTGGAACCAGCTCTCTTCATAATCCGAAGTTTTTGATGAGTTGTATCCACGGCAAGATAGAAATGCAACCAGGTGAGCTTCCATTTTCCATTGGAATTGTGCTTTAGTGCAAAAGTTAGAAAACTGCAACAGTCACTAAGTATGCTATGAGTAGTAACAATCCATATTTGGATTTTGAGGGTCAAGGATTATGGTAATCCACTTAGTAATTTTAAAACTGGCCAGTGAGCTACCCTGAAATTTTACATGAATGCAACTCTCCAGAATTGTTCTTCCACTAGTATCTTTGCATACCGTCTCTTACTGGAACAAATCAAGGATGTTCATTGTATAGATCAGGGATGTATGGAACGTGTGGCCTTCCAGCTGCTCCTGAGCTATAAGTCCCAGAAGCCCTAACCAGCAGGTAAGGAATACTGGAAGCTGCAGTTCAACAACCTATGGAGGGTTGATCTGATCTGATCTGATTAACCTTTATTAGGCATACTGCAACATATACATTTACAACAAAACTTCAACAATCATTTTTATAAAATTTAAGCCATAAGTTTGTTGCCTCCACCAGAAAGTTGGCCATTAGCCTAGTAATATGCAGATTCTGATCTTCCAATACGGATTCCACTGATAACCTATCCAAACAGATATTCCTTTCCAATAACCGTGGAGGGTTGAACGATTCCCACCCCGCCATAGATATTGATGAAAACTGGAAATACACATGGAATGAATATTTGGTTGTTATTAAGAACTTGCCTGTTAACCAAAGAGCTACTATTCTGTCCTTGCCATCTACAGAGGAGAAACACTGCATAGGCTCACCTTGGCTATTGATGGGTGGATGGGGTCATTTAAATACCAAAGGCCCTTTCCACACTAGCCTGTTATAGCGCGATGATTCCACTTTCAACATCCTCTGGAATCCTGGGGTTTGCAGTTTTGGGAGGGGCCAGGTGGCCCCTCCCGAAACTGCAAACCCCAGGATTCCAGAGGATGTTGAAAGTGGAATCATCACGCTATAACAGGCTAGTGTGGAAAGATCCTAATTAAAGCTGCACAGCATCAGAATCCATGATCATAACCACTTTTAACTCGCATCAGGTGAAGGAGGAAATCACTGAGCAAAACATGTTATTACCTGTGAGAAGTTGAAACCAATGTCTCTTCCCCACCTCCTTGTCAGTCATTTGGACCTTTCCGTTGCCATCAGTATCCCAAGATTGGACCAGGCCTGTTGGAAAGAAACAGGAGGTTTATCATGGCAGGCAGCATCTTGAATTCCAAGAAGTACTGTCTAGTGAATACAGCAGGGGGTTGGACAAAGAAGAATTGGGCTTGGATTTGTACAGTAATTTATCTCTAACTTAATTGCACTGGGCACATCTCAGCCTACGACATATGACGGTGGCACACGTTAGGACAGAATAGACGGGTACTTGTCGACAATGCTTTTAGCTCCATGGAGGAATGAAATAATACAAGTGTAACTAACCGTCATATTGTGTCACAGAATCATATTCCACACAAGTCTGTTATAGCGTGATGATTCCATTTTCAACCGGCCGGCCCCTCCCGAAACTGCAAACCCCAGGATTCCATAGGAGGTTGAAAGTGGAATTATCGCGCTATAACAGACTCCTGCCAGCATGGATAAATAAACGGGGGAAAAACAAAACAAGCCCAGCTTAATAGGTGACCAACCAAACTCTGTTTAAAAACTGCATAGAGAGTCCACTATCTTCTAGGTCAGTTTCATAATGATAAGATGAGAAAAAAGTAATCTCTTACAGAAAAGATTTCCCAGGCAAACCCGGGCAGATACAAAGCTGTCAAAATAGAGCTGAAACAAGGATTTGCTGTATTTTTCCAAAATGGCCTGGATGGTCCGATCGTTTAAGTGGAACCCTGAGTAAAAACAGATTAAGCATTAGTTGTGTTTCGTAGACCTGAATTCAGTCTGCAAGATAAGCAAACCTGCAGGTTTATTTGCATAGCTTATGTTTCAGCTAGTCATAGGGAGTAAGGGAGAATGGGCCAAACATATTACAAAAAGCCTTCATAAAATCCAGTTCTATAATAAATAGAATTGTCCCCACTGCATTCTTTTTACCGGATGTCCATGGTGCCAAAATTTCAGCATCGTAATTCTTAAACATGAGCTGTGGAGTACACAAGAGAAATTTATTATCTTGTGATGTTATGCACATGATAAACACTGCAAAGTGTTGGCTAAGAGGTCTGAAATACAACTTGCCTTCTGCATTCATGGGTGTATCCTTTGCAGATTTGATTATTTGTGAGTTTGTAGCTGCTGTTTGACTCACTTGCCCTCCTTACTCCGCCGCGACTCTCTTTCTCCTGGTTTGCCAACAGCAACAGCCCATCAAGTCCTTTCCCACCTTGGCTGAGCCCCTTCCCAGCCATCCACACACACACACCCCATTCGTTTTCCTCCCAATCTTCATCTCAAATCTCCAGGAGGCTCAGAAAGCAGAGGAGTGGTGGGAAGGAATCAATGATCTCAAAGGGGTCTAAAATGTGGCTGAGGCTTGGTGGTCGCAAGGTGGGAAAGGGAGCAAGGGGATGGCACTTTTGGGAGGACAAGAGATGGGTGAGGAGCTGGATCTTCTCGGAGGAGCTTGAAAATCTGGTTGAGACACTGCAGTGGTAAAATGGGTGGAAAGAGTCTGCAGTACTCATCTGTAGTGCTTATGAAATTCATGGTTTTTCCACTTTCACAGGGGTTCTCTGCCCCTAATTCCCATGAACGTGGAGATCCCACTGTAGGTTCTTAGTTTAAATCTCATCCTTCTTCAAATAATTACGTAGCCTAAAGCAATAGCATTAGCAATAGCATTTATTTCTATACCGCTTATCAACTGAATGTTATCTAAGCGGTTTACAATGTGTTTTAGCTAATTGCCCCCAACAAGCTGGGTACTCATTTTACCGACCTGCGGAAGGATGGAAGGCTGAGTCAACCTTGGAGCCTGGCAGGATCGAACTCACAACCTTGTGGGTTGCAGTACTGGCATTTAACCACTGCGCCACCAGGGCTCCTGCTTTGCCAAGTCACATCCCTACAGGAGCTTGGGTACTATAAAGAAGCATCTTTATGGTCTGAGGATAAAAAACAATCTAATGAAGCCTTAGCCTTGTGTTTGTTCACCTGGACTCAGAAATGAGATGGAGGGGCTTGAACCCCCAAGAATAGGAAAGGGGGGCTGAGCGCTCCCCCCACCATGATACATCCGAATTGGAACACCAAGAATCCTAAGTAGTTAAGCCTTTAGTGGAATTATCAATCAGAAATGTACTACATGGTTAAACCCTAAGAAATCTTAAAACAGCAGTTGCTATTCAGCCCTCTCGGGAATAAGAAAGGCTGCCTTCAATCTATCCTATTCTCTGACTTGAGAATAAGTTACACTCAATGAAAGGAGAGTACTTCTCTGTAATACTGCACGACAGATGAGGAAAGTCATTTGCCCTCCCTCTCTAAGTAGACAAATAGCAACCTGCCTGCCAGTGTTGAGCCTCCCACTTTAAAAACAGTTCCAGGGTCCCTGTTTGTTGATTTAAAATGTGTATGTTCTGTTTTGTTGCTCAAAAAGAAAATCCCTTGCAGAACAGTTTACATGCTAGAACAGAGACAACGTTGAAAAAAATCACACACCAACACAAGTGTGTGTACAGTGTGGTGGCCCATGAACATGTCCTAACTCCACCAGAGGTATCCTTTTGAAGAGCATGCCCTATGAGGATAGACATAGAGAGCGGGGTATGTTTAGTCTGCAGAAGAGGAGGTTAAGAGGGGACATGAGAGCCATGTTTAAATATGTGAAGGGATGCCATGTAGAGGAGGGAGAGGGCTTGTTTTCTGCTGCTCCAGAGACCAGGACAAGGAGCAATGGATTCAAGCTGCAGGAAAGGAGATTCCACCTGAACCTCAGGAAGAACTTCCTGACGGTCAGGGCTGTCCAGCGGTGGAATCTGCTGCCTCCATGGAGTGTAGTGGAGGCTCCTTCCTTGGAGGTTTTTAAGCAGAGGCTGGATGGCCATCTGCTGGGGTGCTTTGAGGGTGTTCCTGCATGGCAGGGGGTTGGACTGGATGGCCCCCGGGGTCTCTTCCAACTCTACATTTCTATGATTCTATGATTCTAAGAGCAGGAGGCCACTTATACACCTGTCCTGTCAACATCTGTGCTTGTACTCACCACCCATTCATCCGTCTTGGCACAGAATTGCTTTAAGGCATCTAATGTCAGCTTGCATGTTCCACTAGGTTGTGGTTAATTAAGGAAGAGGAGATGATGGTACTGGTTGCTGCTAGGAACAGAGGAAAACAAGCACTGGAATATAGGCCATTTCTGCACTACACTTTTATAGCGTGATTATTCCACTTTCAACATCCTATGGAATCCTGGGGTTTGCAGTTTTGGGAGGGGCCGGCCTTTCTAGGATTCCATAGGATGTTGCAAGTGGAATAATCACGCTATAAGAGTGTAGTGCGGAAATGGCCATAAACTGCTAATGTTCAAAGAGTTGCCACATTTAAGGTCCGTCATAAGGCTACGAGCTGTGTACCTCCCACTCTCTTTGCCAGGCTGATTAGGAGCCTTGGAGGTCAACATCAGAAAGCCACACTGCTGAAAAGGATGGAGCTTCTTTGGTTGTTAACATCTTCATTTTTATAGAAGGGCCAATGGAACAGAACTGGGTGGTCCCCCAGAAGTTACGGGACTGAAACTCCCAGCATTCCTCTCCGCTGGCTGTTCTGGCTATGGCTGATGGGGTTTGCAGATCCATTGCCACCCCTGCAATAAAGGTCCGTCTAGCTGTTTAGCCTCATGCGCACAGAATGAGTTGCTTTTCAAATATTAGTGTCTATGTTTCCATCTACTCTTTTGTTGCCCCGGCTTGACAACACTCGAGAGGCATTCCTCTAGGCACTGGATTTGGCCCTGACTCTTCCAGTTTTCAATATTAACTTCAGCACTCACATAGAAGCATCTTTGGATATTGCATCATTTTCTTTTGCTTACGTATACACGTCCTTTGGTTCCACAGGTGAATTCAGGACTTTCTTTTCTTGATTTCTGAATATTTATTCTGTTTGTAATTTGCATTGTCCCTTTTTTTTGCTTTGTTTATATGATTGTTGATTCTTCCTTTCAGAGTCCCACTTGTCATATCATTTTGTTCCCCCCTTCCCTGGACTGTGATCCAGTCTACCTGACACACTCCTTTTTTCTACTTATTGGCTTAAAATATACAAGAAGGATGTTAGAACAGTCTCAATTGCCCTCTCATTAGTATGATTAACAAGAAGAATGATTAACTGCTTCTGTTGACCAATTATCCGAATAACCTCTGTTATTCTTCTGTATGAAACTGTTGTTGATGAAACTGGGAGTACATTCGTTGCGTCAGTAATAGGCTCGTTTGTGAACATTACGATAGTTACGGATGGTGACACACCGCTCTGTTCTTCCAGACAGCGGATGGAAGAGTTAGATAAGAAAGAACAAGGAGTCAGTCTTCAGTGAAATGCCAATCTTGCTGATGCACGTTTTATTCTGCTTTCCTAATCATTAAAATAGTATAAAAACTATACTAAACTAAAAAATTTTTAACTTGTTTTCTTATAGGGCTGAAAATCACGATGTTCTTGCTCCTTTCTTTCAATGGCACAAAATTTCTTCGTGCAGAAATCATGCGGAGTTGCAAAGAACATATAGCTCTCATTTTCTCATGGATCGTACTAGGTAGTCACACAACAGAGTTCCTGCAGTCCCTTGCCTATAACCCAGTTAGAAAGCTCAAATGTTTGGACCCGTGGAGTCCCCTGGTGTGTGTGTGTGTGTGAATCTCCTGTGAGTACTATACATCTTGAACCATTGGCCTGCTTTTGCCAGGATAGCAGTACGTGTGAAAGGGATCTAGGAGTCTTCATAGATCACAAGCTGAACATGAGTCAGCAGTGTGATGCGGCAGCCAAGAAAGCCAATGCAATTCTCGGCTGCATCAATAGGAGTATGGTGTCTAGATCAAGGGAGGTACTGGTACCACTCTACTCTGCTTTGGTTAGACCCCATCTTGAATACTGTGTCCAGTTCTGGGCACCCCAATTCAAGAAGGATATTGACAAGCTGGAGCAAGTCCAGAGGAGGGCAACCAAAATGGTGAGGGGCCTGGAAGCCATGAAGCCCTAAGAGGATAGACTTAGAGAGCTGGGTATGTTTAGTCTGCAGAAGAGAAGGTTAAGAGGGGACATGATAGCCATGTTTAAATATTTGAAGGGATGCCACGTAGAGGAGGGAGAGGGCTTGTTTTCTGCTGCTCCAGAGACCAGGACAAGGAGCAATGGATTCAAACTGCAGGAAAGGAGATTCCACCTGAACCTCAGGAAGAACTTCCTGACAGTCAGGGCTGTCCGGCAGTGGAATCTGCTGCCTCAGAGTGTGGTGGAGTCTCCTTCCTTGGAGGTTTTTAAGCAGAGGCTGGATGGCCATCTGTCGGGAGTGCTTTGAGGGTATTCCTGCATGGCAGGGGGTTCGACTGGATGGCCTGTGTGGTCTCTTCCAACTCTATATTTCTATGATTCTATGATTCTATTTTGGCACATCCATCTAGGGTCTGAGATGTCTTGGAGACAGATATGAGGAAGGCAAAGTAATTTCTCAGATCCACCCATCATGCTGTCTTCTATCTTGATATAACATGTTTTTCCAAAGCACGGTTTCCTTCTAAGGAAGACAGTTTGCCTCTTTTGCAAGCTTCAGCCCTGTCCTCTATGGCTCTGAAACTTTTTCCCATGTTAGGGATTATAAGGCTGCTTGTTTGCCACTGTCAGCCCTGCCCTATTCCAGACCTCGCCCTACCTGCTAACTTTTACCACCAATGTCAGCGTATTTGATGGAAAGGCACAAAGTTGTGGTGCCCAGTTGTACCGGTTGCCAGGTTGTCTTCTTGTTTTCCACTCTGTCACTGCAATATAGTCTGTAGTGGGAAGACAGAATGGCTTCCCCCACCCCAGGTATTTTTCATTGTTCTTGGCCTGGCTATATATTGCAGCATCTAACCACCTAGGCCATTTGCGCACTACACTCTTATAGCGCAATGATTCCACTTTCAACATCCCATAGAAACCTGAGGCCAGTCCCTCCCTAAACTGCAAACCCCAGAATTCTATAGGATGTTGAAAGTGGAATCATCGCGCTACAAGAGTGTAGTGCGGAAATGGCCCTAGAGTAGGTGTGGGCAACAGTGAGGCTAGGGGACCACATTACCCCATCAGAAGAATTTGTAGAGGTATACCCCCTCCAGAAAAAAATCAGTTGCTTTGTCCCTCAAGGCAGGGGCCATACAATGGCTCTTGGGGCTGCGTTCATCCCATGGGCCATGCTTTGCCCATCCCTGCATTAAGAAACAGATGCCTTCTTCACAGGTTTTGTGTCTTGCCACTGCAGCCTGAGCTAGCCTGTGGAACTGCAGAACACTCCGTGCTTCCACACAGAGACTGGCAAAAAAACATCTGTACGCCATCAGTGCACCCAGTGCCATCATTCTTTATTCACTCTGTTCAAGGCATGTGAAGTAGCAGCAGCCACTACATAATCTAAAAAATTATTCATGTGATATTTTGCCCTCTGTCCTGTGTAGTGTAGCACTCGCTAGAAGAAGAAATCATCTGGAAGCATCCTGTAGTGGGGGTCCGTCCAGAGAGATTTTGTAAAAGTTTGTAAAATAATTATTAAAAATCCAAAAAATTCCAAAAAATCCAAAAAAAATCCAAAAATTTTTTGTAAAAGTTTGTAAAATAATTATTAAAAATCCAATTGCATAATAAAGAATTTTAATCTGTTTTCTCCACTCCCTTTCATCCGCAGCATTAAAAAAAAATTGCATTTCATAAGTGTTTCTGATGTCAGACCTATCCATGTCATCATCAATATATGCTGTGGGATTATAGGGAAGATTAGTGTCCTACAACCCATTACGTACATGACAGCTAGTACTTATTTATTTGTTTAGTTATCAGTCAATCATTTTATTTATTGGATTTATATCTTGCTTTTATCCCCAAAATGGGACTCAAATATTTGGAATGAAATATTAGAACAGAACTAAATTAAAGGAACAGTTTGAAACAATTTAGAATGCCAGAGTCCTGGTCATCAATAAAATAATTATGTGTAGAGATTTTCTAGTAAATGTGTACATTTACTACTTCTTTAATTCACTGCATGACATAGGCCATTTCCGCACTAGCCTGTTATAGCACGATGATTCCACTTTCAACCTCCTCTGGAATCCTGGGGTTTGCAATTTTGGGAGGGGCTGGCCAGCCCCTCCCGAAAGTGCAAACCCCAGGGTTCCAGAGGAGGTTGAAAGTGGAATCATCGCGCTATAACAGGCTAGTGCGGAAATGGCCATAATCAAAAGAGGTAGCTGCTGCTGTTGTTTTTTTCCCTTCTGTGCTGTATTTATTCTAATTGCAGAACCGACATTTTCTGGTTGTAGAACCTGAGAAGCTTAATTAATGTTCTAGGGATATAATGCAGTACGATCATCATCCACGGTTGATTAAAAGAGCAGAAGTTGGCTGGGTGACCCCTTCCGAATCAGGGAGAGCTGGCAAGTGCCATCCACTGAAAGAAAGAAATAAAACCAAGTGAGTGTCATTTTCTATGTGCATTCTACTTTAATAAACATAAAAGCTTAAGATAGTTGCAATAGTCACAAGAAGGAAAAGAGAAGAGAATGCCAAGGCTGGATGAAGGAAAGCCACTTTGGTCTTATTGATAACTGGGTTTTCTTCTCTCAATGTCTCATGGCTCTTGATGAAGAAACACTGTGCAATTGTGATGTAGTGTCTCCTCTTCCTTTTGCTTCTTTCTTTCTGGCCCCATTTTGGGTCAGCTTCTGTTGGCTCAGAGGCACTTTATGTTCACTATTAGAGTGATGTATGGTGTACCCACACTGCCATGGCTTCCTCTTGCACAATCCTGGCATTTGTAGTTTTGTTATCACAGTTATGATATGTCTGGTAAGAGCACTAGATATCCTTTGGATATCAAATAATTTGGCCTTTACTTGACCTTTCTCTGCCACCCTACTCCACGTGTTTGCAGAGGTCCACCAGACAAGCATGTATTGGGCGCAGCCGTTAATGGTTGCACATTCCAAACCCTATTCAGGCAGGCAACTTAAGCCTTCCCGATGCTTTAGGGAAAAACCTCCTTGCAAACCAGCTTTGCTCGGCACAAATGTACACAAAGCCGCACGGCCAAGAGCCGAGCCATTCCTTTATGTTGGGCCATCAGTATACTGGCCATACTATTGTCATCCAGCGTTAAGCTCATCAAGCAAAACCTGATCTTTTCCAACTCCTTTGTCCAGCTCCAAATTTCCTTTGTTCTCACCGAGCATGGCATAGCCTGTAGGTAATATCCACCCTATAAAAGGTCCCCATTTTCAGGACTTCCTCAGAACACTTTGGACTTCCATCCCGCCTTGCTGTCGGTTTGTCCAGTGAACTCTCTGCAGCGAACCGCGCTGAGCTTCCATCCCTGCAACCCCATCTTCTCTCCAGGACTATGAGAACAAGTGTCATATTACCCACTCCCCAAAGCTCTCCATTTCTGTTTCTCAGTTAGTTAGTGTATGTCGTGTCTTTCGTGTTTCTTGTCTTCAATAAAATATTATTTGTTATTTTAAAACCTTGTCTAGCTGCTCTCTAGAGTATGGTGTCTAGATCGAGGGAGGTACTGGTACCACTCTACTCTGCTTTGGTTGGACCCCATCTTGAATACTGTGTCCAGTTCTGGGCACGCCAATTCAAGAAGGATATTGACAAGCTGGAGCAAGTCCAGAGGAGGGCGACCAAAATGGTGAGAGGCCTGGAAGCCATGAAGCCCTATGAGGATAGACTTAGAGAGCTGGGGATGTTCAGTCTGCAGAAGAGAAGGTTAAGAGGGGACATGATAGCCATGTTTAAATATTTGAAGGGATGCCACGTAGAGGAGGGAGAGGGCTTGTTTTCTGCTGCTCCAGAGACCAGGACAAGGAGCAATAGATTCAAGCTGCAGGAAAGGAGATTCCACCTGAACCTCAGGAAGAACTTCCTGACAGTCAGGGCTGTCCGGCAGTGGAATCTGCTGCCTCGGAGTGTAGTGGAGTCTCCTTCCTTGGAGGTTTTTAAGCAGAGGCTTGATGGCCATCTGTCGGGATTGATTTGAGGGTGTTCCTGCATGGCGGGGGGTTGGACTGGATGGCCTGTGTGGTCTCTTCCAACTCTGAATTTCTATGATTCTATGATTCTCTCTGACCCAACGCTGTATACATAAGGTGAAAGATCCTAGCTAAGTTACCCTGCTTCTCGTTAGCTTAAGAGAGTGCTCAAGCTTAATTTCCCCATACTGTGTTGTTCGGTTATTTGGGCGCCCCTCCTGGGACCCCCAACTTACAGGGTAACAGTTTGATGAAGCACAAGAGTGCTCTCATGGATAATGCTAAATATCTCATTAAATATCTCATTAAATTATAAATCCCAGGATTCCATAAAATGGCATCATGACTGTTAAAGTAGTATCAGAGTGCTATCACTGTGTAGTGTAGAAACACCCATGTAATTGATTACACTCTTTTCCTTTCCTCCTCCTTTGTAGGGGACAGAGTTAATAGGGAACAATCGAGCATGAAATCCATTTTGACTTGCAGGTGTGGTAGAAAGTTAAATTTACAGAGTTATAAATCTATCCAGATTTATAACTCTATAAATCCTATGAATAAACCTGGAGCTCATCCCCTTTTTCTCACCTCTTTTTCTGTCATGTAGACAACTCCATCTCCATCATCATCTTGGCTTTTGCACCACGCTAGTGAAAGAAACAGAGACCTCATATTAGGACACCCATTCCTTTAGACTCTAAAGTTTGGAGCTAAAGCTGCACATACTGTCAAATACTCCTATTCAGGGCTGGAGGTTTCTGGAGATTAAATTATTCCTCTTGTCTGCTTTAAAGCAGCAGCGGATGAATTGTAATAGATCACATTTCTGTCTCCCAATTGTCAAGTCATACCAACAACTCATTGTGTTCCCCAACCCTCTCCAAAGGAGCTGATTACGAGTCTTGGAAGAAAAAAAAATAAGAATCAGAACCTCTTTGAAAAAAGAAGGGTGTAAAGTTCCACCAGTGTACTTACACAGAAGTGAAAAAGAGACAGAAACGAGGCAAGGTTTGATCAAAGTAATTGCTGCTTCTGTTGGGGAGAAGCTTGTGCACAATGCTATGTGCACAACGCTATGATTCCACTTTCAACATCCTATGGAATCCTGGGGCTTGCAAAACCCAGGATTCCATAGGATGTTGCAAGTGGAATCATAGCGCTATAACAGTCTTGTGCGGAAATGGCCCATCTTTCCAGAGGGTGGGCACTGGGAGTGAAGGCAGCAGAGAGGTGGCAGAGCAAATGAGCTTTCCTGGTGCTCCCTTGCAGCTGATTCGTGATCCTTTGGGCAGAGCTGCTGCCATTGCCCAGGCCAGGAAAAAGGCTTATGCAAGGAGTTACCAGATACCTCTTTGTGCAAAATGGGACATAGCTATTATGCTAGAGTAAACCCCAGTCATGCTATCATAATTTGCCAGGAGGATTTTGTCCCACATGTGGATTTTTGTGTGAAAGAACTTGTGGGTTTTGTATTTTAAGTGTATCAAATAGAAGGCAAAGATGACAACAGAGAACACTTGAGAGATCTTTTTGGCCTTACAGAAAATACTTTCTAGGTGCACCATGAGGGAAACAAAGCTGCCGAAGTCTATCTGGAGCCAAGGATTCCCATATTTTCCCATAAGAGTCTTTGTTGTCTGATTATTTAAGTGGAATCCTAAATAAAAAGAAACGCATCAATATTAGGTGGTGCCTGAAAATAGATTCTACCAACATCAGTAAATTCTGCAGAGTAAGCAAATCTATTTTTTTGTTTGTTTGCATAATTTATTCTGGTTCTGGCCGTTCTCAGGACAGAAACCATTCAAAATCTACAATCCACATCAGCTAACCCCATGTTTCCCAGCCTCAGGTCCACAAATCTTGTAACACTACCAGTCCCATTAAATGTTGCATGGAACGGCTACACCCACAGTCCATGCAGCATGATTATTCTTGTTCCTGTGTACATTGCCAGATGTGTCCATTTGCAACTCTCTGGCATAGAAGTAATCAAAGAGAAATCAAAACCCTACTACAAAATGGCCCTTTTTTCAAGTAAAAAAACCAAAACCTGCCCCATTTTCTAACTTAGGCCATTTCTGCATGTCGTAGCATTATGATTCCACTTGCAACATCCTATGGAATCCTGGGGTTTGCAGTTTTGGGAGGGGCCAGCTGGCCCCTCCCGAAACTGCAAACCCCAGGATTCCATAGGATGTTGCAAGTGGAATCATAGCGCTATAACAGTCTAGTGCGGAAATGGCCTTAACTATTACTTATTATTACCATGAGGCAGCTTCATATCCCACTGGCCCCACCCAAGCATCAAATATTTGTAGATTTATAATCTTTTAAAAATATCCAGTTTCATAACAAAAAAGTAAAAATGCAAGGGTAGCCATAACACAAATTTGAAACTCCCTGTTATGATAATAACCTTTGTTAGGCCAAGCAAAAAAAGATACAAAATTCTCTGTGCAAGCTTTTAAAATATACATGTTTCTTAATCAAGTAAAGATGGTTTAAATAGCATGCAGGAGGAAAGGTGGGAAGTCACAATTTTTCAGCAGGCTTGCTTACGGAATTTTGTGTCTTTTTGTTTGCTTAATAAATGGGTTGCCACAATATGAACCCTGGAATCGTACAAAACATTCTCTGGGATCACATAGCACATTTTTTACATTCTCCATTCCTTTTCACCTGCAGCGTCCAATGCCAGCCGAATTTCATGGATGTTCATGCTGCCAGAGCCATCCACATCATAAGCCATGAATACATGCTGTGAAAAACACAAAACAGATTAGCATTTTGCAACCTAGTATGTTTACAAGACCCAACATGCTATCGTTTTTCTTTATTACAACTTTTGTGTGCTTGCATCTGTCCATGCAGATGCACCCAACACATTCCGACCACAAAAATGAAAAAGACAGCATCATTATAAGCTAAAATGACCAGCATTAGAGTGTCACAGATTATCCATTAATATTATGCCAACAGCAAACAATACACAGAATATAAAGTTTTTCACCAGTCCCTACTGTTCCTCCTGCTAAGATGGATTATGGAACGTTAATGCAATAAAATATGAAAATTGCAAAATTTAAAACATCAGCAATTTAAAATTTTACAATAAATTAAATTAGCTGTCATGGCTCTGGCTTGTGGAATTGTAGGATTTAGCGTGGCAGTTAGAATTCTTTCTGTGGTGTCTCTGTTTCAGGAGAGTGGACCCTACAATTCCCAGGATACCTTAGGAGGGATCCATGACATTTAAAGTGGTGTCAAGCCCCTGTGACTTTCTAGTATGGGCAGACTCAGAGAGATCATTTTCTGGCCATGCACTTACCTCCCATTCCTTTATCCTGCTGCAGAACTGATTAAAATCACCGAGTGTCAGCTTGCTTGTCTTATTCCGCTGTGGAATAGTTAAGGAGATGCAAATGGTGTACTGTAGGGAACACAGCATCTTCCCTAGGACAGCCCTTCCGATACTTAAGAATGATAACCATTTTCAGATATCTGAAGGGTTCTCATATGGAAAATGGAGCTAGTTTGCTTTCTGCTTTAGCTATAGATCCCTGCACCGACAGGGGCTGGTATCTTCAAACTCTGCAATTCTAGGATTCCTTCGACTATTTTTCCTCTCAGTGACTAGCCCGTGTTTACTTCTCACCAGAAGGATACACTGAAATGCCGGATAATTTTCTGGCACTCCTCCCTGGAAAAGCCATCTATCTTCAGGGATGTCACTGGAAAAGAGAGCGTTACTTTCTTGACTGCTTTTTTTGTCTTCATATACATGTGAAAAGTATTCTATTATTTTTTTTAAAAAAGTCCACCATGTTTTATTTCGTGCAAAATAGATTTTTACGCAAAATGCACAAAGTATCTTTTTGCACAAAAAGCGGTGTAAAAAATCTTTAATTAAATTTTCATCAAAAAGTCTTGAAATGCACAGAGAGAAAGAGAAGAGAGGGAAAAAAGAAAAAAAATGTAAAAAAAATCTTATTATCTCACCCAACGATGAGCAAATGTTCGAAATATTTTGTCCTAGTGTGCATGAAGAAAATGAGTAAAGATTTCCCTCCTTGCTCTGGACCATTACAGCCAGCATATTTTCCCTTGATAAAGGATGTGAGAGGAAGTGACTATAAAGTTCCTTTTGGATTTGCAATTCTAGGAGGGACTGAACACCTAGCAGAACGGAGAGAGGTGGCAGGGGAACCCAACTGGAGAGACCGCTGTAATGCATACTCACAAACAGCCTTGGTCTGGTTCAGAATGCTGCGAAATTCATCAGTGCCCACTTGTTGGTCCTATAAGGAACAAACATGCAAGAATGGTATCACAGTCTGGCTAATGGACTCCTCACCTTCTCCATGCAAACTGGGGTCAGGGCTAATTATCAGTCTGAAATCTTCCTGTGGAGGCTCATAATGCCCCTCCTAGTCTTTCCTATTTCTCTTTCCCCTCCCATCTCCATGGGATCAGGCCTTCTGTACTTTTTTTAATGCTCAGGATGTCACCGAGTGCTCCGGTCTACTCTTAACTGTGCAGTGGTGCTCAGCTAATACCAGGGTGGGTGTGTCCATCACTCTTCTCTCCTTTCTTGAGAATTCACAAACTACCTTACCTGTCCTGCATACTCCAGGAAAGTTTTCTCAAGTATTTTGTCTAGTCCGGTCTTGGGTGGTATTGTTGCCTGGGGAGAAAGAGACACTTGAGAGACAAAGAGGCATAGTAAGAAGCCACAGTCAGCCCTTTGTAGGACCAACGCTAAAGTCAGCCAAACTGGGGAGCAAGCTGTTTTTCCTGTTTCAAACATGTACACAGGGGTGATTGCTTGGATCTCATCACATTCATAAATGTACTTTGCTTATTTCTCTAAACCTGGCTCTGAAGAGTGCTGACGGGTTGGATCTCATGACATTTGCAAACCCTTTCATTTCCCATCTGGCTGCACAGAGGATGATTGGCTAACTCCTGCATGAATCCAGAAAGAGTTTGTTTTTCCCCCCCCCAAAAAATTAAATTCCAAAACTTACTGGGTAAGCTAAGATTCTCCAAATGCTAAGTTCAAGCTAACAAACACATGCATCCAATCCAGCGCTTGAACTGTTTATAAGAATATTGACGTCCACCAGCAGAAGAAGCAATTACCTGCAATGCTTTGCCATCTGCGTTGATTTCTTCATCAATTTCCCTAGAATGGAAAAATCACATCATCAAGTAAATTCTAAACCTGTAAGACTGAGCATTATCCCATAAACAAGTGTGGCATCTTGGAGAAATATTCCATTGACCCAGTGAATACAAGACAATCAAGATTTATAAAGCACAAAATCTGTAGCCACTACACTCTCCTCCATGGCTGACTCTAGTCATATAGCAGCCCTTGAACCACCCAAATCAAGATGTATAATTTCTAAAAGCCAGCCAAGTTATTTTGACACACAAAGCGGGAACCCCAACAAGCACTTTTCCCATTCTAGGCATTCAAGATACAACTGGACACATTCAGTAACTTAAAATTTGCTGCTCTTTCAGGATGATGCCCAAAATCTGCCACCTGAGATGGCTACCTTATTCCGCCCCATGTCAGGGCTGGCCATGCTCTCCTTCTTGCTAAATCTAGCCATAATCAGATTTCTTTGGCGATGGGGCAATCTCAGAGTTGCTGTAGAACCCAAGTAGAGATGTAACTGTTTCATCCTCACATGCAAGAATATAGTATTAATGTCATTTTATTGCTGCTGCAGGAGGAAATGAGTAACTGTGAGTATTCTCCCCATATTCAGACACTCCCAAGTGTAATGTAGGAACTGTTCTGCAGAGCAAAATAGGTGTTTTATTGCTCAAAGACCCTGTTTTCTGCACAGAAAACACTATTTCCTGCAGAAACAGTATGAAACCAATTAACTACACAGAGAGCAAGGGTTTTTTTTTTCCATACAAAATGCTGTACTTTTTTTCTCTGCAGAATAATTCCTGCATAACACTTTGGATATCAAATACCAGCAAAAATGGCAAAACGTTCTCACTGACCTATTATTCTTTCCGATGGGGTTTCCCCACCGTTGGGAAACCCCTTATTTGACCAAGAATGAATAAACTGTGAATATTCTTTCCATCCCTCATCCCAAGAGACTTAAGGAATTTATAGGCTATTAAAAAACAACTGGACTCCAGGCACTCACAAGAACTGATGTTTCTTCTCCGTGAAAACGCGGAGGGTGAAGTTTGCCTCTTCCAAAGGTGACTGGGTGTTAGGGATGATCACATAATCCCCCGGGGGTAACTGGAAGTATCCTGTGATGTCTCTTGAATAACCACTGGAAGGGGGGCTGACAGGCTTGAGGGTGGAGAACAGGGCCTTTCTTTGAGCTGTGCTCCTCAGCTGGAGGTACTAGAAGGAAAAATGCAGCGCATGAAGTCATTCCGCCAGAACTTGGAACAGGGAGAGCTGGTGGCTTCTGTGTTGTCAGTGGGACGAGGATGTCATGAGCCAGGCGGAGCAGAAGGCTGAGCAGGCTGCCGATTCAGACGGGGACTCTGAGTTGGGCTTGGACTCCCAGCCAGGGAAGGATCCCTTGGAGGGAGAGGGGGCTCCTGCAGAGGCAAGGGAGGTGCCTGCCGTGACTCCCCAGCTGACCCAGGGCCAATACCTACAGCAGAGGAGTCCAGTGCTTCTGGCTCGACAGAAAATGCTGCTTATGGCTCCAGCCCGGAGCTTGCAGCAGACTTTCCCCCCACATTCCTCCAGAGGCAGCTGGAAAAGGTGGCGGTTCGTAAATCAAAACGCCTGCTAGAGAAGCGGCTGAGATCAGAGGGCCTTCAGCTGCAGGCCAGGTTAACGGACACTTGATCAGCCCCAGCTGGGCTAAAGACTATTTAAGGCAGACGCTGGGGAGTGGGGGTCATGGGGCAGCAATTGTCATTCATCCGTAACTCTGATACCTGTTCCATGGGCTTGCCATTCCTGAGTTCCACTGCCTTCATTTGTTTTGGGTGATGTAGCCCCTTAATTACTTTACGGCCTTATTTATTGCCTTTGTTTGCTTTGGGTGCTGCAAACCCTTGATTATTTTGCGGACTACTCACTAAAAGCCATAAAACTCCAGTTGCTGCCTCTGTGGTTGCTTGGCCTCCGCCTGACATTGACAGGTGACTCTCCTCAAAGTTTTAGCCTGAACTTTAAATGAGCACCGTTAATGCTTGCTAGGGTTTTTGAGAGCTGTGGTCCCAAAAAGGTAGTTTTTCCAAGTACTGATTTCTGTCTCAGAGAAAAAACAAGCCTCACTACCTTCTCTGAAGGAATCTAAGGGAGCCACCTAACAGTTCAATTGAACTCCAACAAAAATTTCTAGGCCAAGTGATTTCTAAGCCACGAAGATATCATCTCAGTGTCGGGGGAAACCTCAATACTGTTTGGAAAGGAGTGATGTATGGCACCATGTTTATTTATTTACATTCCACTTTTCCCACCATGCAGGACCTGAGGAAGTTTGCAACATAGACGGAATACGGCAAAAAATCAATACTACAAGTTGCTGTTCTTTCCTGATGGCACCCAGAGTTGGAAAAAGCAAATAAATTACACTGAAAACTGTACTGAATTAAAAACAGTTTACAAGCACTTAAAATACAGATAAAGGAGCCTGGGGAAATAGGTATCACGGGCCTCCAACTCCATCATCCTTCCCATGACCTTCATTGACTAGCATTGATGGGTGTTGT
Organism: Ctenosaura bakeri; assembly: GCA_948474755.1. NCBI lineage: Eukaryota > Metazoa > Chordata > Lepidosauria > Squamata > Iguanidae > Ctenosaura > Ctenosaura bakeri. The sequence goes on from CAOLHI010002198.1 coordinate 57,838, forward strand.
AGTGCAACAGTAAGGTCCACAAGTGTCCCATTCCAAACATAATGTTTCGAGGTTATTTTATTAAAAAGCAAACCCTTCCCTTTGTTCTGAATTGAAGGATGATTCTTTTCTTTCCTTCCCATTCTCAGCTACACATGTTTCTTCCTGTTAATTCCAATCATACCATTGGGGGTTCAGGTAAGAACCCGCAAGGAGAATAAAACCAACTTGAGTTCTTACCTCTTTGGTCACCTGCAAGAGAAGAATGGGACGGGGGAGAATAAAAGAACTGGTAAGAAAGTGAGAAGTCACCGCTGGGAAAGCAAATAAGCTACGGTTACTGCCCTGTGCATGTCTCCCTGTGCCTTAACCCCATTGACCTCAGTCGGGTTAATTAAAAAAGAGTTTGAGAAGTGTTTGAGTTAAGACTTGGCTGGAATGAGAGAAAGAATCTTGAGCTGAATGATTGGTGTGGGTCTGATTTAGCCCAAGAGGAGACAGTGTGATTTTTTAAAATGTTGCATATAAATAAACTGCTGTGTTATCTGTTATTTCCATCGCCTCCCATCTATTGCCTTGCTGATTTGCTAATAGTAATTGATGGATGGTTAATTGCTGTGTATTTTAAGGGGTTGGTTTACGTGGGTTGGTGGGTGGGGAGGATTGGGTATGTTTTTAATGTCCTTTAATGTATTTTAATGTATAATGTATTTCATGCTGTTCGCCGCCTCGATCCATGTGGAGAGGCGGGATCAAATAAATTATTTATTATTATTATTATTATTATTATTATTATTATTATTATTATTATTATTATTATTATTATTATTATTATTATTATTATTATTATTATTATTATTTCTGTGAATAAAATCTTTGTTTTTATACAGTTTTGGTATCCAGAATCGCTAACATTCTGAGTGCTTTGGTGGAAGCATTGAAGGTAAGAGGTGGTGTCCTGTCCTGTTGGGGATAAAAGTAGCATAAATTCTCAGGAAGTCCTTATATGTGGGCAGAGATGGGATCAGGGAAAGCCCTCACTCTGAATGCTTGCAGTGAACTCTGTGAAAGGCTTTACACTGGGTGGGTTAAGAGTAAAGACTCCAACGTTTGACCACAGGGGTGGTGGGATCTCTTGAGAGGAACCTCCACAGTTGGTGGCACTGGCATGAGTGGAAAATTTCATACCTGCGGTATACAGTGGTGGGATAAAGGGCGGAAACCTCACATAAAGGGTGAAAAGTACACATTTGCTGGTGGGATATAAGTTGCTGGTGGGATATAAGTCCCCACAGAGAGATGCTAGGAAAATATGAATGGGGGCAAAGAAAGGAATTGGGAAAAGTTAAGAAAACGTAGCAACTGTGAGGAAATCGGTGGAAGGGAGGCAAATGTTAGATGCAAGATTGCTTGGAACCGGTGCTTGGCTCAATACCTGGATCTCATTCCCTAAGTCTGGACTAAGCAGCTGCAGCTAGTCTGGGGACCAATTTTTTTGGCCTTTGGGACCTTCTAAGGGCTACAGAGATTGCCAAAAATGCCAAGGGACCCAAAAAGAAAATCAGAAGAAACCAGAGACCCACTTTTGCTTTTTGAAAAACAGGGTTTTTAAAAACTTTAAACAGTGTTGGTGGGGTGCCCCTAGATGTTTTTTAAAAAAATCAGTTTCTCTTTCTGGGTGCAGAAAAAGGACAGTCCATAGAGTCTAAAAGGGTTGAAAACTACAAGAGTTGTGGGGGCCACATCCAGCCACAGGGTCATATTGTACTCACCCTTGTCCTGAATGGCCCTTGAGCAAACACAACGCTGTTAGATCTGGAGGAGGGAGCATTTGTCCCATAGACTCCGTGGACCCACCTGAAAGACCTGGAAGCAGATGAGCAAGAAGTCTTTTCCCCTCCACCTGCTCCTACGCCGGTCCCGCTGGGTCAAAGAGACAAGGAGGGTGCAGGTGGGGTTCGGATATTGTTGTCCTCTGTTCCGCTGCTTCTTCAGCTCGTTCTCATCTGGCTCCATCAGTGAAACATGGAATTGGGGGTTCATCCAAAAGGTGTCTGCAAAGTGAAAAACACCTGGATCTCAGAATCAGACCCATAACCACTTGAATGTCAAAGCGCACTTCAGGTTTGCCTTTGGGAGTTGGAAGAATGAACCTTGCTCCCATTTAGGCTGATTCATCTTAATCCCATTTCTTAGCACAGACAAACCAGCATCATTGGGAAGTTCCTCAGGGTATCATGACCTCTCCCAAATCTTTTCTACATGACTTTTTCAGCTAGGTTAAGGGCCTTTCATGTACTGTGTGGTTTATATTTGTTGTTCTCCTTTTTAATGTTTTTTTTTAAATGTTATTGATAGTTTAGGTGTATATTTTCTAATTTTTGTGTGTAATGTAAAACTTTTTCACTGTAACTGTTTTAACTTTTGTAGGTTGCCTTCCATCTCAGCCTGGGAAAAAGGCATAACAACAACTGCCTCCAGACTTGCCATGCAGTGTCATTGTGCAAAGTTGACATTCAACCCAAGGGTTGCGTTGCACAATCAACGTGCAGTTCTGCAAGTGCAGATTTACACTATGCAACCCTGATGCAGGATCTCAGCCACTGAGCCTACCCCCGTGAGCCCCAGCCCCAGAGAATTACCCCATGGTTGGAAGGTCTGGCATCCACCAGCAGTGTGGCCTTTGACCCAGCACCCTTGGAAGCAGTCAATGTTCCAGCAGCAGTGGGATCCCTCTTCTGCATTGCTAGCGTTAAAGTGGCAGATCTCCAAGGCATCAAAATGACGTAGAAAATCAACCAGTTGCATCCTGAATAGAAGGAGCAAAAGAGAAGTAGTTACGTAGTGCCACCTGTTGACCTCTCCTCTCTCTGCAGTTTTCCCACAATCATATCTGATTTTGGGTGTTTGCATGTGTCTTCAAGTGACCCATCTATTTATGGCAACCCCATGAATTTCATAGGATCTTCTTAGGCAAAGAATACTCAGAGACGGTTTTGCCAGTTCCTTCTTCTGAAATATAGCCTACAGCACCTGGTATTTGTTGGAGGTCTCCCATCCAAGTACTAATCAGGGCTTAGCCTGCTTACCTCCCAAGATCAAACAGGATCTGGTCCCTTTAGGGTATTTAGACCCTCCAACCTGATTAGCCATTCAAACTGGGTGGGTGGCTTGAGGGAGAACAGCAATATCTGACAATTTGTTCAGAGTCTAGGAAAACTACTGGCTGGTGTGCAGAGGACCTGAGATCAGTAACCCAAAAAGTAACTTTCCCCAGTTGTATTAAAGAAACAGGCATGCATGAGATACTTGTAATCACTGAGAAAAACACACACACAAGTTGTTTTTTTAGAGCTGAGGCCAAATTCTTACCAAAATTCTCCATCTTGCAGATTATCCACATGAAGCTTCTTCCGGAGTTCAGGGTCCAAAGAGGACCACAAGGGTGAACTGGAGTCAGGGAAAAAAATCAAGAGACATGAACATGAGCTGTTGTGCCGTGGGAACTTTCATAGGCAAGACTCATAAACTGAAGGCATTATGAGATGCCACATACATTGGCAGGTAGATATTTGGAGAGAGGAAAACGGTTCTGCATTTATTAAATGTGTTCATCTCATCTTTTCGCCATGATGATTTAGAAGGCAGGTTATAAATCTAATTTTTCAGATGCACTTTAAAACAGTGATATATAATACCATACTATTTACCATGGGAAACCGATACTTACTTGTCACTCCAGCGGCCAGTCCATTCCTGGTAGCCCCAAGGGTTTCGCAGCCTCACCAACCTCACCGTCTTGCCACCGAAATCAATCTGGGAAGAAACACAAAAATAACTATCTTTGCATGCAGGAGTGTTGCTTTGTCTCAGAGCTGAAGGCCTGTAAGTGTACTGCAGCGACCAGAAGAAGAGGGGTTTTAAACGGAGGTAGTGATGGGGGCTGGGGCGGGGGACAGCAGAAAAAACAGGGTAGAAATGTCCATCCTTTTTTTTTTTTCTGGGGCAAAGGGAAATGTAAGGAGGTGGGGTTTCTTTGCTACCTCCACCAATCTTCAAACTTTAAAACAGATATATAGGAAAAGAGATTTCACCTGTAATAAGAGCTGTTGATGACAAATTGCACCTCCCCAAAACCTCTACATAGCTATCAAAGCTAGGGAACATCTTACCTTCCTCTTTTGCTTTTATTACTCAATCTCTTTCCCTTTAATTTCTTGGTATAAATGAACAGTGGGAAGCAGGTAGCAGATGTTGCTGGACTGCAACTCCCAGCACAGCCAATGGGGAGAACACTCATAGAACCATAGAATCATAGAAATGTAGAGTTGGAAGAGACTCCAGGGGCCATCCAGTCCAACCCCCTGCCATGCAGGAACACCCTCAAAGCACTCCCGACAGATGGCCACCCAGCCTCTGCTTAAAAACCTCCAAGGAAGGAGACTCCACTACACTCCGAGGCAGCATCTTCCACTGCCGGACAGCCCTGACCGTCAGGAAGTTCATCCTGAGGTTCAGGTGGGATCTCCTTTCCTGCAGCTTGAATCCATTGCTCCTTGTCCTGATCTCTGGAGCAGCAGAAAACAAGCCCTCTCCTTCCTCTACATGGCATCCCTTCAGATATTTAAACATGGCTCTCATGTCCCCTCTTAACCTTCTCACTGAGAGTTCTAATCCAACACTGTCTGGAGGACCTTGTTATTCCCACTTCTGCTCTGTAAGTTAGAAGCAAAATTGCACTTTCCCCTGTATGTTCAACTGTTTTATTCTGAATCACGCAGCATTCCACATGTTCTTCGACTGCAGCTCCCAGCAACCTAGCCAGTACAGTTAGTGGTGATCAGTGTTGAAAGTTGCAGCCTAACAACATTTGGAAGGCTGCATGATTCGCATCAGCTACTAGTTACAAAGAGAATGGCACTATCAGGACAATACCATTTTTCCTGTTTGATGTTGTTGTTAACTGCTGTCATATCAACCCTATGAATGAGGGACCTCAAAGTCATCAGATCTATTCAGGTCTTGGAAATTTACTGCTGTAGGTTCCTTGATTAAGTCTATCCACTTGTACATCCTGCTATATTCTGAACCATGCATCTGTCCACATGTTATTGGACCGCAACTCTCAGATTCCTACAGTTGACTGTGCTGGATGAGGCTGGATAGGGCTGCTGGGAGTTGCAATCCAACAACAGCTAAAGGACGAGACAATCCCCACCCCTGAAATGAACAGAGGCAGGAGAGATATAAATATTTCTCCATTCTGTAAAGTAAATTCTAGCCCCATTTTTTTTCAGTGAAATCCTCCAGCATTTTCTCTTGTTCCCCAGGTCATCACTGAGATTCAGGCCTCAAAGGCAGGACTAGGCTGATCTGGGATCTTCCAAGACATACCTTGTGGGCCCCCGTGATGGAGTAGGCATGCCCTTTCACCAGCCCCTCTGGCCCTGATGCTTCAATGTCTTCAGAACTCCTAACCTGAAAATGGGGAGAAGAGGCAGTGCGGTCAGACTGTAGTCCCTTGAGGCAAAGAGAGTCAAAGCTGATGTTAAAGCAAACGTGTATTCCCTTAAACTAACCTGTTTTCTCTCTGACAACTGGATTTCTTCATAACTATGTGCCTCAGCAATCAGACTTGCAAATTACACCTGTGCTTACCTTCTAATGAGACATCACAAAACAAATATGCTAAATGGGAGAAGCATAAGATAAGGCAAAATCCAAGCATGTGCTGTTACAAACAGACATCTTTCAGCACTTGAGGCAGCACTTCTTTTAAAAGCATACTAAACATAGTGTCTCGTTTGACTCATCAGATTCCTTAAAACTCCTGTTCATTTTAATTGTCTAATTGCTGTAATCCGAGAGACAGAAGAAGCAGACTAAGTGCTTGGAGAACTAGAGTGTTTATGTTTGGGGTTTTTTTTATGGGGTCCAGCAATCTGGCAGGAGGGCTTTTGGTTATGAGAAGGCAGAGCTTGGAGGATGCATGCAACCTTGTGGGCTACACTTTCCCCATTCCTGTTTTAAATCAGTGGACCCCATCCTGTTTTGCCCTAATCTTGAGAAAGGCCAAGGAACCATGAAAGGTGTGCCGATCCATATTCAGTGACCCTTTGTCTTCTTCAGTTCACTGGCCATTGCTCACTTATTGCTCTCAGTCAGGAGGACCAAAAGCTTGCTTCATCTTTTGGTTGGATGTAGTCTTTGAAAAAATAAAGGTCAGGGTGCTCAAGGACTGAAAATGCATGTTCAACCAAGGTACCATCTGATATATGGGGACCAAAGCTCTGTGCAGGGATTAGTGCTTCTTATAGACCTTTTTCTTTTCACATAAGGTTTCATGGATACCAAACCACTTCTTCAGAGGCAGTACTGAATGGTTTGCCTGCACTCACCTGAATGTGTGCTCCCATCAAAGATTTCCTTCTCAGTGCTGCCTGAATGGTCTTGAAGAGCTTGGCATTAGGTACTTTTAGGGACAGGGTCTCCCCAATTCCACCAGTGAAGTCTACAAAGGCCTCATTCATGTATCCACCATTCATAGCTTCGTAGGAGCCATTCAGCCTTTTTGCAGGAGGGGGAAACAGAGCAGAGGAGCGGAGGATAACAGATTGGAGCATAAAGAAATGTATTGAAACAGTTCAGCTCTCTAGAAATGGTGTCTGTCTATCAAATAAAGCCTGCCAGCCAATCTAGCAGAGATATGAACAGTTTGGGAAAATTCCTCTGTTCAACCATAACCCCAATTTGATCTATAACTGGCCAGGTGGATGGGAGGGGGACTAGTGGGGTTGTAGACAAAAAAAGGAATTTTCCAAGCCCTTTTCATATATGATTGACAGAAATTGTATTTTAAGATGATCTCCCTGGAGCCCTCCCAAAACCATTTGGTACCTGCTGTGGACCACCAAATGGCACTCTCTCCCACTGCACCAACTCAAGTCAAGGGGCATATTTCTTAAAATCAGATGTGTTATTTTGGTATGTAAGGCGGCAGATCCTAGACACATCTCTCTCCAACGTTAGTAGTAAGATACAACAACATTTGATATTATTTTCTCCTCTTTTGACACCCAAAGCCTGTACCTGAGGAAACAATCTCTCTCTCTTTCTCTCTCTCTTTCTTGGTAAGGCTGGATCCTGATTTCTCATCATTCACTTTTATACAGATGTGCTTTGATCAAGTGAGAAACCCATGTTCATTCTTCTATACACATTCACTCTCATAAACGCACCTTTGCAAGGGACAGCCCTAGATTTTTATTTTTGCTTTCTGTGAACAAGATGTCTCAACCCTAATTCAGTCTTCAGATGGTAAAGCCACCTCTGATGGAATAACATTGACTATTAATTCTTATTTGTCAGCATGGGAACCCCTATGAGATTTCTTTCCAGTGCTTTATAGAGGGAATTTTCCTTGAAGGAGCAGCAGGAGGGTATAGTTAAATTTATCTCTACTTATCACGATCCCCACAGCCCCTCTTCCTGCTGATGCTTCTTGCATTTTTAAAAACCTGCATATTAAATGTAAAGACTTTATAAACTCTTCACTATAGTTTGGATCTGAGAATTAGAATCCATCAGTTTTGGTTTTGGTTTTGGCTGTGAGAAAGAGCTAAGTAGAGATCTAGTGCCATCTTCCCACCCTCCCCACCATAAACTAGTGCTTTCCAGACCAAGAGACTACAAACTACTGGATATGTTGTCTAGCGGTGGTGGGAGTTACAGTGTGGCACATCTGGAAAGCATATGATTATGGAAAGTCTAGTTAATTAGCAGCAGTAGTAACAATGAACTAGGAGCCCTTGGCTCTAGACTTTTCGGGATGAGTAACTCCCAATCTTGGGCATCTCAAGGCCTCAGCAAATTGCCTCCATGTATAGACTGCATTTAAGTGTAATGTCCATTTTGAAGTCTGAAGGTACTGGCCGTAGGGCTGATTACTGGCATGCTTCCACCACCCTTTAAAAACACATATAGCAATAGCAATAGCAATAGCATTTATTTCTATACCGCTTATCAACTGAGTGTTATCTAAGCGGTTTACAATGTATTTTAGCTAATTGCCCCCAACAAGCTGGGTACTCATTTTACCGACCTACGGAAGGATGGAAGGCTGAGTCAACCTTGGAGCCGGGCAGGATCGAACTCACAACCTTGTGGTTGCAGTACTAGCATTTAACGACTGCGCCACCAGGGCTCCTACATACACTTACTACCCATACGCTTTCTATCCTGAACTCTAAATTCACCCTAGATAAGGGGCTTTCCATCTTTGTAAGTGTCTTGAAAAATGAAACCCAATAGGTCTAGCAAAGTACTAAAATCTATAGATGTTTATCAGCTAGAAGGGGGTGTCTGGTGGGAGTCCAAGATGAGCTACAGCATGGGCTGCAGAAATAGCGCTGAAGGTCGGGTGACTCCCACCTTAGTTCTGCAATAGAAAAATAAATATTGAAAAACAAACCAGTATGCTGTAGTTCATGCTGTAGCCAGGCAAGTAAGGAATATGGGATTCTGGCACAAAGAAATAACATTTCACTTACTTGGCGTAGGCTTTTTCCAACAAAGGCATCCAAAACTCATTACGCTCAGGGGAGCGCACAAAAAGCAGCTTGTCATTCATGGTTGGGAGCAGATCATCCACCACTACATCTACCCATTGACCATATTGCCAGAACTGGGGGATTCAAAGGTGATCAAAGGTTAGTGTCAGAGAGGGGCTATGCCCCTCACTCCCTGCACGTATGAAAATGGGTGGGGATTCTGTGGCTCTTCAGATATTTTTAGGCTACATGCTCCAGCATCCCTACCCAAGGATGGTAGTTGGGCTCTGGATTTTCATCCAAATTAACCAGCCAACACTTGTGTGCTCTATCATTACAGCCAAACTCTATTGTTTGGTGCAGCTATCCAAGGTGCTGAACCCTATTCCCATATCTTGCAAGGAATGGTGATACTGCACCATGTCCCTCAAATTGGGGAGAAAACTCATTTTCTCTTTAGCCTAAAATCCTCAACAGATTATCAGCCTCCAGAGCTGCAAGCCAGTGCTAAATGGATGGTGATTATAGCCTACCTCTGGAAGAACTGGAAGAAATTGAGTGTCTTGCAATAACTGAATCTCTGGGCTAGGAATAAACTGAGATTTTATATTTGTCTGGACAGTGGAGTGTACCATTTAGTCTCCATGCGCAGTTAAGAAAAGGACAAGCATAGCAGTGATAGGGTCTTGGCTAGAATTTTGGAATCACCCCTTGAGAATCACAAGATTATGCAAGTTTATCTCACCTGGAAATGGAAGATGCCAGCATATTCAGCGCTTTCAAAATGCTGATCCTGTGGGACTACTCGGTACAGGAGTTTTGGGTACAAGGTGAGGGCTGCAGCAGCTGCCAGGAACCAGCAGTTACCTTTAAGAGGTGGGAAGAAAAAGCTGGTTTGGTAAGCCCTTTTTGGAAATCATAAGCGCAAGTGGAACCTGCTGCATCAAATTATGTCAGTGTCAAGACCTATTGTTCAAGATTACCACCATTCTGCTCTCTCCATCTCCTCACCTTTCCCATAAGACCTCTAATAATCATTCAGTATTCTGTTTCCACTGAATATTTTGGACCTTCAACAGACTGGTCTTTTTGAGGGGTGAATTTTCTTCTGTACATCTTCTTTTTCCAAAATATTTTTGTGCCCGTTTTTGAACCCCAAGTTTCGCCCAGTCCATCAGAGAACTCATTTAGCTGGCACTCTGATACTCTGGCCAAACCGGGTAAATAATTGTGAAGAAACAGGTTCAACCAAGAAATTCTGCTATATGATGCAAAAGGCAAGATTATGGCAAGATCCCGAAACTGCAAACCCCAGGATTCCATAGGATGTTGACAGTGGAATCATCACTCTCTTCGTTCCACCTACAGAAGCCATAACTGGAAGTGCAAATGAATTGTGATTCAGTGGCAGGACACAATTGTCTAACACATCTGAAGGTGGCAGCCTAGCTGAGGAGACACACAATGGCCATCATCCACACTTCACTGCCACCCTCCTCTCTTCAATACCTGCCCCTTGAGACACCTACCTCACTGTGCCCAATGACAGAGACAATAAACCTGAACCACCAGCCAGGCCAGAGACTATCAAAGGGGGCCTCTTCATCTTGATGAAGAAGACACAGAGATTCTGGATAGGGCAGATAGCATTTCCTGTTGTTCCCATGTAAACCTGGAAAACTATTACCTCTTCCGCACTACACTTTTATAGCACGATGATTCCACTTTCAACCTCCTATGGAATCCTGGGGTTTGCCGTTTCTGGCCCCTCCCAAAACTGCAAACCCCAGGATTCCATAGGATGTGGAAAGTGGAATCATCAAGCTATAAGAGTGTAGTGCGGAAAAGGCTTCACTCTTACAAAGACAGCCCAGGGCACAATGGCTGGGGCAATTCTGGAAGCTGTAGTCCCAGAAAGGAACTTTTCCAAGCTCTAATATACATCTTTTTCTACTTGCTTCTTAGCGACAATACCCTATCTCCTCCCAATTTTTGTGCCCAGGTAGAAATTACGAATATTGCAGTTGACACCCAGCACTGTTCCATCTTTCCTTATCTTAAATATTTAGTGCTACATAATCTGGCCACAAAATGTGGGCTTTCCTGATGTAGCACTTTCTTTTTTATTTTCTGTTACAGTAGGTTGTATGTCACTGTAACAATAATAACACATTCTCATTCTCTTTTTCCATTCCAGTTCCTATACCACAAGAAGCACACGGCAACCACACATAAGATTTAAGCAAATTATTTTCCCTGCAGTACAATAATTGTATTGCCATGCCAGGAAAATCTTCATCCTCTGAATTTCTAACTGTTGGTCTGTAACTAACATGCAGTAGACATGGGTTAAAAAGGCAACGTTGGTCACCGCATGTGCATAGGATTTATGGTGGACCTGGGGTTTTATATGCTGAAGTTACTTTCTACACCTCAAAAATAAACATTTCAAATGTGGACAGAGACTGCATCTCCCACTGAATTCTGGAAACAGTGGTTTGTGAATATATAGCCAACATCTTTTGGCCTGTCCCAGAATTGCAAATGCTTCAGTTCCTTGAGAACAGCCATATCAGCTAAGTTGCTTCATATTTGCAGTATAGACTTAGTCTGAAGAAAAGTTAAGCTTGGCACTTTTTAAAGGAACTTCTTCTTTTGATATGGAAGAAAATGAGCAGGTAAAGCTTTTCCAGGGATAGAGATGTAATGTCAGGTAGACTTCCCTGGCTAATTTTTTATGCAACCGGCTACTATTGGTGCAGATAAAAAAAAAAAGATACCAATTCTAAATTGAATTAACAATAAAATAAGCAAGACAAGTGATATGAAGGGATGTTACCGCTGTGGTGTGTTCTGCTATTTAATTCCGTATGTGAGACAGAAGTGAAATGGAAGAAGTTTTTCCTCCATCAGTAGGCATGGAAGGATGGTCAGTATAACTTTACTCGCTGAATTTTTGCTTTGCAACTGTCAAAGGCACAGGAGTCCCACCAGAATATAGGGTGATGATAATAATGAAACAAGGAGAAAAACAGCAAATGAACAGTTACCCAGTTGCCCCTGGCAGACATCTGTCCGATCCATTCCCTTACAGATAAAATGGGGAGATCCAGGCTTGCAGATGTCCTGTAAAGACAGCACAGAGTACAATATCTGGGGCAATTCCGGTGGTTGCAGTTGCAAAAAGGAACTTGATGCAGAGGTGTGTCTATTTCCACTTGCCTCTTAGCTATAATATCTTATTTCCCCACTGTTTACAGTCAGCCATGGTTCCGCCTTTGCTTATTTTTTATTATGTATTTATTTTAGCTGGCACCCTGCTTTAACACAAAGCAACATAAACACAAACTGATTTTTTTTCATAGACTAAAATTAAAATACATTACTAAAACACTAAAACTAAAAATGCTGAACATTAACTCTCTAACTCACTAACTTACTAACCCAACACTAACTTACTGAAACTTAAAAGGGCTCCGACACACCAAATCAAACTTTAATGCATGAGAAAATATTTTTAAAAGGAGAAAGCAAAGCATATTATTCGACCATTACAGATCCAACTAAGCACGCTTACTAGAATTGCTAGTAACTATATCCGCAAATTATTGCATTGTTAGAGTTCTGATTGCACAAAAAATCCATAAACATTTCTTTCAAGAAATCTTTAATTGCCTAATCCTTTAAGATCCGCATTAGTTTGGCCATTTGGAGTAACTCAGCAACCTTAATGATCCACAGTTTGGTTGCCAGTGCTTTGGTTTTGCTGCTCACAACAGCCACCTAGTGAGCTTTGGGGAATCTTGCCCTGGGTATTTCCAGCATTTAACCTCCCACAACAAAGAGATGACCCAAGACATTTGGCTGCCAGAGGCAGAGTGGCAAAATGGTGTCCTCCCACCCACCTCTCCAACTGGAAGTATATTGTGCCCTAAGACAGTCGTTTTATTTTGGTATGTAAATCAAACACACACCCCATCCTTGGCAGAAATGTTATGAATTAAATAGTCAGGAACATGCCGTATTTTTACAATATTTTTACAACATTGCAAATGTGTAGCTGAAGTGAGAGGGGTAAAGTGCATCTTGGACCTCACATGGCATCCTAAAGCTATTTCTTTGGTCTTTTTTTTTTTTAATTTTCATTCTTTATTCATAAAATAAATAAAATTACAATCCTCTTTAACGTTGTAGGTTAACATTGCCATACATGTTTTCATCATCAAATAGTCCACTATATTTCCATCCATTATCTCTTATTGCTAGAATAATTACATGCATTGAGCAATAATAGAACTTCTATACATTCATATAAATTTACAAATATTATTTCCTTGTCATATCACTGACATTCTCTTTCCACGCATGATTTACACGTTACATTGAAATTTCCTACTATCTTATTCTCTATCTTACTGTTAAGAATCTCTTCTTATACCCGTTTCCTCCACACTTCTTATGTCTATAGTTTACTATCTATAGACTATAGACTATAGACTATAGATTTCTTTGGTCTTAAACCCAGCCAGATTCCACCAACTGCCCTTTTTCTGCTCAAAAAATTCAAATTGTTTCTCTTTTTAGAGTCCATCCTGCACTGTTTAACACCCACATTTACTTATTTTTCAAAACTAGATGGCGGGGTGGGATTTTTTTGGATGTTTTTGCCATCTGGGGTCAGAAGACCTGCTGCTGTTGCCTAGCCCACCATACCTAATAGTAGTGCCGGCACTGGATCAGCACTACATTGAATGGTATTAGAGTACTTATTTTTTTTTTGGAGGGGGAACAGCTCCTGATAAAGAGTAAGGCACACATGCAGCATACAGATATTTCTTATTCCTAACCCACCTTTGGCCTCTTCCATACCACGCCCTGGGTATTCTTAGAGCGAGGCCCCAGCTCGCTGTATCCAAGTGACTCTGCGCAGGGTTTGAACTCAGGGTCAAGGAAGAGGCATCCTTGTTGGAGGCACTGGCGCTTCAGCTCCTGGTAGTTCTGTTCGCGGTAGGATACAACTCGGGCCGCTCCTTTGGTGTCCGAGTCCTTGATGAGGCCAACGGTGATATAGGGGCGAGACATGGCTGATGCAAATTGTGACTAGACCAGTGACTTGGGTCCCTTTATAGAGGGCGAGGTGGAAACAGAAGCTGGTCCCACTAAAGACTTTGCTCCTCCCATTTTCACCAGAGCAAACTGGAAAAGTTTAACTTTTGGACGTGGATACGAAGATGCTGAAGTTAACCCTTTGCTACCCAAGGAAGGAGCCATAGTTCACACAAATGCTTTAAGCGGGTGTTTCTTGGCTTCTAAATGTTTCAGACTTCAGCTCTGAGAAGCCCCAGCCAGCATGGCCATGGTCTGCTATCTAAAGAAAAACTCAAAATGACAGCACATTCCACTTACCTGGTTGGTCTAATTTTTAAAAAATCGTACAAAGAGGGAGTGATTGGGAAAGTAAACTCTCTCTGAAAATTGCTTCGAATTAGCCATTCCCAGCCTGATGCTCTCCAGGTGATGAATTGCAGTACCCTTCGTTGGGCATGCTGATTGGGAATGATGGGAGCTGCAGTCTAATATATACAGAAAGCAACAGACTAAGGTTGCATCCTGGAATGGCCACTTCTATCAACAAGACAGTCTTTTCTCCCCTTTTACAGATTATGCGTCTAAAGCTTCAAAGAGCATGATCTGCAAAAAGCCACCAGTGGAGTCTAAGGATAAATGCTACGAAGGATTATACAGATAAGGGTAGGTAATTTGTTGGCCACCGGTGGTCATCCATTCACTGTTGGATTGCAACACCCATCAGGTTTGGACAGCATAGTCAATTCTGGGGGATGATGGGAGTAGTAGACTGAAAACATGTGAAGGAATACATGCTCTCCACCTTGACACAGATGAATGTTCATTTAGGATGTTTTATGTATAAATGTGCCATCTGTAACACAACTTGCCTTTTCTCAGAGTCAGTGAAATCAAGAGGAAGATGAGATCCATTTCTAACATTAAAAGTCTGGCTTAGTTGTTATAGAGTTAATGTTTGTCCTTCTTTTATGAGAGCCATAATGACAGTTAATCTTTTACCACCTTGGGAGGAAGCAATAAGCACCTGTTGCAGAGCAAACATAGCTAGAGCAGCCAACCGTCAAGGTACTGTACCTATCCATTTAGTACGTCAGCTCCTGGTACTGGATATTTTATTGAATTAATTAGACATTTTGAATTGGGAAGTGTGAATTGGAAAAAAAGTCAATGCACCCTCAGCTGTTAAGCTTCAGCCCTTGGGCCACATCAACCTGCACATCAGGGCACTCTTGTTGTTTAAGGCCATTTCTGCACTAGACTGTTATAGTGGTATTATTCTACTTTCAACATCCTATGGAATCCTGGGGTTTGCCTTTGAGGCCCCTCCCTAAACTGCAAACCCCAGGATTCCATAGGATGTGGAAAGTGGAATAATAGCACTATAACAGTCTAATGCGGAAGTGTAGTGAGATGAAGAACAAGATGGTGCTTCCCTCATTCCATAAACAAACTATAACTAGACTGGCACTTGAAGACTCCAGTTTAACAGTGGCAGGGAGAGAACGTACTTCCTCATAGCTGAGGCCAGTAGGCAAAATTATGGAGTACACAATCAACCATGGGATGCACAAAGCTCTCTTCTGACACACTGCTGATACTTCTTAGTAGCTACCACTAGAAGTAGTTGCATCACTCTGTCTGGTGGTAGAACAAACCCTGCTTATAATTTGCCCAGTGTCCCGGATCTACTCAGGGCCACATTGTTTTTGTTTTAACCAAAAGCCACCAGTCCTAAATAGGAGAGAAGTACAAGGACACCAGACAATATTATCAGGGTGTTTTGGAGCCAGCCTCTCCAAGTCTAGAGGTTTGAAGGCACTTAAGGGTTAGTAAGGGCTCATATCCCAGGTTTGCTGTTTTCTAGCCAAGGGGTGAGCAATGGTGGAAGGCTAGGGGGCTGCATTCCCTAGGAGACCTTGGAAGGTCTCTCCTGAACTTGCAAACAAGTGCCCCCAAACACCTCTAGGGGGGCATTGGGACAGTGCCATTATGTTTTAAGTTTTCTAAAAGGCCTCTCCTGGGTCTAAATTGCAAGAGGGCGGTACGGAATAGGATGGAAATGTATCCCATGCCTCCTAGTGAACATTTTGGAGCACTGGGGAGGGGCAAGAAAGTTTTTGATAAATTTTCAAAAATTGTTTTCGACCCCTGGGGGGCCCCAGGAGGACTCCAAACATGTTGGAAATGCTCTCAGCTCCTAAAGCACATTTGGGAGCACTCTGGAGTGAAAAGATTTTTTTTTAACCTCCGGGGGATACAAAAATGATAGTGGTGGACTTCATGTCGCCTGCAGGCCACACTTTGCCCACCCCTGGGCTAGTCCAACATGTTGGAAAGGAAGATTTATCCAGAAGAAAGCCAGTCATCCCAACTGAGATGACACAGAGATAAAGAAAAGGTGAACACAAATCAGGTAGGTTGAGGGCAAAGTACTTAGTTTCTCCTGCTGCCATCAAAGATGCCTTACCACACCTTTAGTTTTTAGTTTATTGAATATTTACCTTAGACTGTTTCTATTGGAAATTATCAATAATTTCCACCCTAACAATCAAATAATAAAAACTGCAATAAGCTCAAACAAGGACTTCATGTGCCCATTAAAACATTTATGCATATCACATTTATTAAATGTCAAAAGACCTGCAAATCCAAAAAAAAAAAAATTTTTTTTCCAGGGGAAACAAAGTGAGCAGCATAGAAAAGCCCAGTAAGGTCCAACCCTCCACTTGATCTGAATGGAGGTAAGGGTCTCTCTCCCCATAGCATGAGATGATTCCCCACCGCTACATGGGCTGCTGCTTCTGCAAGACAGAAAGAAAAATTAAATTAAACATGCAAACAAATTAAAGCTTCAATAGAACAAGCAAGCCCCTTTAACAATTCTGCAGAAGTGGTTTACAAATCTTTTATAGCCTGGAGTTGAGTTAAACCATGGCTTTTCTCCAAAGCTTTTCAGGTCCAAGATTCATAGCTTGCTTAACTTTTATTTTTGTTTTTAGTGTACTCTAGATGAATACATTGTTTTAAACTTTGGACTGTTCCAACTGTTTAAAATTGTCTGAGGTTGTTTTATTGCCTGTATCTTTGTATATAGGGCAGGACAGTCATATTTTAATCAATTGATTAATTGATTAGGTGTGTCTATCTATGACTAAGCAGTTTGTCTGGAAGGCTTCTATAGAAAAGAAATTAGCAAAGGGCAATTAAAGACAGTTATCGGCCCAATTAAATTATAAATAACCCTCCTTCCTCATGTGTCTGTATTTTAGTTGTCTGCCAGAAAAGCAAGGGGCACAATACTTTTTTCATCTAGACACCTTGGGCAGTATTTTCTATCAGCTACTTAAATGAGTGAATACAGAACAATTACCTAGGTTTACTCATCCATAACTTCTCCATATTCGCAATCACTACTTAGTCATGATTGTAACTTCTCTCCCAACCATGGGTCAATAAGAGTTGTTTTCTTCTTTTTTTTAAAAAAAAAATTCATTCTTTATTCATAAAATAAATAAAAATTACACTCTTTGTTTACACTTTACATTGTGAGTTACCATTGCCATACATGTTATCATCATCAAATAATTCACTATATTTACATCTGATTATCACAAATTACACGCATTAAGCAATAGTTAAGCTCCTATAAATTCTATCAATTTACTAATGGTATTTCCTTGTCATATCCCTAACATTCTCATTTCATGCATAATATACTTATTACATTGAAATTTCCTACCATCTTACTCTTTCTTCAGTTTGTTGCACATTTTGTTTTTTTCCACTATGTCTTAATATTAGGAATCTTTTCTTATACTCGTTTCCACCAAGCTTCTTATATCTCAAGATTACAGTCCATCCTATCTCCATCTTTCCCTGCTTTTGTTAGACTTTGATTAAGAGTTGTTTTCTTCTGAAACTTCTAGGGAACACCAAATCGGGGAAAGCTATGTTACAGTACATGTCCTCTTGCTTGAGACCAGAGGATGAATTTGTGTAGATCAAACCTGGCCCAATATTTTTTGCAAAAAGTCAAGCAACCAGTGGATCCCAATTCACGAACAACTGGAATACTATTGGGTACCACCCTGCCCTGGTACCTTGCTGTTTGGTGAAGAAGGAAACATATTCTCTGTTTACAGATACTTGGTGAGGAAAGAAACCCATCCTCCATTTACACATACGTTGTAAAAGAAAGTAAATGTAGCAGTGCTAATAGGCCTAAATAACTTGAAGGCTCCACATCCCATCTGATCATGGAAGCTAATCAGGGTCAGCCCTGGTTAGTTCTTGGATGGCAGACCAGCAGAGAATAGTGGAGTCTCCTTCCTTTGAGGTTTTTAAGCAGAGGCTTGATGGCCATCTGTCAGGAGGGTGTTCCTGCATGGCAGGGGGTTAGACTGGATGGCTCCTGGGGTCTCTTCCAACTCTACATTTCTATGATCCTATGATTCTATGAATACCAGGTGCTGTAGGCTATATTTCAGATGAAGGCTGTGGCAAGCCATCACTTGAGTGTTATTGCTTAAGAAAACTCTACAAAAATTCATGGTGTCACCATAAATCAGAATAGTACTAGCTGTTAAAACAAACAAACAAACAAACCAGTGTTCAAATTTGTTATGGCAACAAAAGATCACAAAACAGCCTGCCACCTTATTTTAATTCCTAGAACCACAGGGTGGCATCAGAGGCCATTATTTCCCAAAGACATATGCTTGCAACTCTGGAGAGAGGAGAAAATGTCCATTGGTTTTTGGCACATTGCTTGTTCTCAAGTTGCTGGCTGCCCCAACCCTCCCATCCCTTCCCAAATAATTTATGCTAATGTATTCTGCTCCCTGCCTCTTGGCAGCCACTCATCCTGACAGCCACTGTCTCTCCCAAGCAGGGATCCTCCTCAGATGTTCCTTGGAATCCCACAAGCAGGGAGGGAGAAAAAGATCACGGTTTCCACAAACAAACAAGAGGGATTTTCCATCTGAAACTTTCTTCATTGTGTGTGTGTCTTTCCACCCGCGCTGTTCTTGTCTGCACTGTGTGGGTCTGGCTTGCTGCCTCTTCCCATAGCATTTGGAAGAAGAAAGTGACGTATTTTATTTAAAGGCAGAAGAAACTCAGCAATTCCCACCTATGAGCAATTTTATCCCAACCTACTTTCTTTGAAATCCAATGGCAAAGTGAATTCCATGTTTTGGGAACAGAATTTTGGATAAGAAGTTTGTTCTGAGCTGGGAGAAGATCCTTTGCCTTCTGTAGGAAAGAATCTCTCTGGGGATCTACTCTTGACCACTTTAAATATCTGGACCAACCCACCCAAGTCAAGCCTCTTTGACTTAGAAGATCTCCAGAGGCACCACCCAAAAGATCTGCTGATTAAGTTTATTTTGAGTCCTGGATGGAATATAGAGACCCATAAACTCACAGGATTGTCTTGCAACACTAAGATTTCAAAAGTCTCTGGGTCACTCTTTTTGGGACCTACCTTTTTTTTTTTTTTTGGTCTCTCCAGATCTACTTCTCTGAAAATTGTGTGGACTTTCCATCCAAACTTTAATTTCAGCCACGTTTTTGCTCTCCCTGCCCTTTTTGTTTTCACCACCGATCCGTTGATTTAGATCTTTATTCGAAGGGAATAGGCATCTTGCCATTTTCTCAGGGCCATCAAGATGTTCAGCTGGATGAAGAAGCATGAGAAGAAGACACCCGAGGTGATCCGCACGGTTACTGAGGGCCTCAAGGACCTTTACAAGAGGAAGCTGCTGCCAGTGGAAGAATTCTACCGTTTCCACGATTTCCATTCACCGGCCCTGGAGGATGCCGACTTCGACAATAAACCCATGGTGCTGGTGGTGGGCCAATACTCTACGGGCAAGACCACCTTCATCAAATATCTGCTGGAACAGGATATCCCTGGGAGTCGCATTGGACCTGAACCCACCACAGACTCTTTCATTGCTGTGATGCATGGCGAAACGGAGGGGATCATACCAGGGAACGCGCTTATTGTCGACCCCAAAAAGCCCTTCCGAAACTCAACCCCTTTGGAAACACCTTTCTTAACCGGTAAGTACCCCAACCAGGAGCCTGCTCCTTCTCTTGTATTTTCTGGCTTTTGCATGCATTCTTTAATCATTCTACCACCCTGCATACCATACCCTCCAACTATCCTGATTCAGCAGGGACAGTCCCTGTTAATACTTTGTTAACCTTCTTTCCCATTTGTTTTAAAAATGTACCAGTTTCTTTCTCTCGCTTCCCCTTTGTCCTCAGCTTGATTCAGCTACTACAGAATGAATTCAAAGTGCAAAAGTGGTTTGCACTCCGTTAACTCAGCAGAAGGGAGAGGACAAGAGGAACAGAATCTTGTCTTCCCTGTAGACTCAAGGAAAAGCAAACTGCTGCAGCCTTCTCCGTTTGTCTGGTCCTCCTCATTTATAACTTTCACCATCTTGATTGCACTCTAACGTTGCCTGGCCCCACATGTCCCAGTTCTCATCTGTGAAATGTTGGAGAGCATGGAGCATGCTCAATCTCTTTCCAATTTCAGAAGCTAAGCATGGTCAGGCCTGATGAATACTTGGATGGGAGACCACCAAGGCACATTATCAGGGATTTCCAGATCGGGCTAAGGAAAAATTCTGTCTGATACCTGGCTGGAAAGCCATTGCTACCAGTCAGAGTTAACGATATTGAGCTAAATGGACCAATAATCAGACTCAGCCCAAGGCTCTGTCTTTCATTCTTCTGGCAATACTAGGATTAGACACAAGGGAGCCTTGAGCTTTCATTCCCATTACACTGGATTTCAGTGTTTTACTATATATGATCAAACCCCCCAAGACAAAATTTCTTTACAATTTCATCCTGCCTTTCTATCAAGAAGCTCAATGTGGCATATAGAGTTCTTCTCCCCCACCCACATCATCAGAACATCCCTGTGAGCGAAGTTAGGCTGAGAGATAGTGACCACCCCATGATGAAGCAGCAGTTTTCATAGCTGGGTGGGAATTTCAGGCTGTATCTTCCCAGTGCTAATCCAGCCACATTGCCTTTCTCCATGTCCTCTCCAGTCACATTGCCTTTCTCCATGTCCTCTCCAGCCACATTGCCTTTCTCCATGTCCACTCCAGCCACATTGCCTTTCTCCATGTCCACTCCAGCCACATTGCCTTTCTCCATGTCCTCTCCAGCCACATTGCCTTTCTCCATGTCCACTCCAGCCACATTGCCTTTCTCCATGTCCTCTCCAGCCACATTGCCTTTCTCCATGTCCACTCCAGCCACATTGCCTTTCTCCATGTCTTTGACAGTTCCTATGAAGGTCTTTAACCAGCAGAACAAGACACCAACTCATTAAATTAAAAAAAAAAAAAGTGGACAGAAGAGATGATGTAACAAGCTTAGCTTATCTTGTAAGTGGGAGAAAAACTGTACCCCTTACACCACCAACCATAAAAGGAATAGAGGCCTTGGCTTCTTTTCCATCTTGTCCTCTTCTCTTCTCTGTCTTTCTCCTTCTCTTAAAACAACCACCACAAAAAATGGTGGCTGTTCTAAGAATCGTGCACTCCACCATTTGAAGACCAGTGGAGTCAAGGGAAATGTTGGGGGTTGTAATCCCACAACATCTGGAAGGCCACACCATTGCCTATCCTCTGCTTTCAGGTTTTATTGTTAATTGTTTATGGTTAAAGGCACAGGAGAAGAGCCATAAAAGAAGAAACTGACATCCTGAAACTATGATTTCCATACCATGTATTAGGAAAGCTGCTGGACCCAGACCCAAATCAGTGGCCTGTTTCTAAAATATCCCTGTGAGCTAGGCTTGCCAGGCTGAAAATTAGCAAGGTTTTCTGTACTTTTAATCGATGTGCAGAAGAAGGAATTTTAGTAGATGTTGCATGTCACGCAACCAAGAAACAAGCAACGCCTGTTGAAATTCCCTCTTCTGGACAACCACTAAAGGTACAGGAGCCCTCTCCAGTTTTCAGTCTGGCAACTTTACAGGGAGAGGCTTTTCCTTTGTTTGCTGTTGTGGCAGAACAATCCACACAGGGTGCAAGAAAAAAAAAGCCTCCCTACCAATGATTTATTGAAGATTATCAACTGATCAGGCAAAAGAATTCGGCTCCCCCTGCCCATGTGACCACATGTGGCGGGGGGGGACAGGTTTACTGGCCTCCCATGAGTAGAGAGCATGCAATCACTGTGCGACAAGGGTTGCACAGTAGGATTGGGAGGGGGCAGGGTCTGCAGACCCTTTTAGGGCTGCGCCGCCCTTCCCCAGCCTCTTTGTTTGCTCTTTGTTTGCTGGTGACCCACCCTCCCACCCTATGGTTTCAGTGTAAGATTGCTGGTCGCTTTGGGGCCGAGTAGGAATTTTTCCCCCCTTGGGGGTTTTTTCACCTACCCTACACTGCGCCAAGGGACTGGGCAATTGGCTTTATAAAGTGGTGTCTCAACTAGATATTAAATAGGTCTCCACAGCCACGCTTGTCCTCATCCATGGCTGGTAGGGGGCATCTAAGGGTTTTGATGAGTACCTATGGCACCCTTTGGTGTAAGATAAATGCTGTCCTTGAGGCAGGCCTGGGACTTGCCCCTACCGTCATGAGATGGGGGGGTTGCGGTTTGTGGGCTCGCCTTCCAGAAAAGGGCCAGCTGAAGTTTTAATCCATCCTCATGGCTTGGCTTTGGGGCCCAGTACCTCGCTCAAGGAGGGCTGGGGAAGAGGTCTGGAGCTGACCCTTGCCTTAGCCTACCCATGCTGTTGACCCCCCTTCTCAGGTCATAAATTCAAGTTCAAGTTCACGGTCAAGTTTAAATTCAAGCCGAAGTTGAAGGTCAAGTTCACTTCCAGCTTTATGTTAATTAGGCATGCATTAATAAATTGCCCTAGTTCAACCCAAGCCCTGTGTGTGGTCTCTTCATTTCATGGGTTGGGCAGCAAAGGCCTCTTCTACTCTTGTGCTTTTAACAACAGTGAGATCTACAGGAACCAGCAATTAAAACTCCTCATGGGACGGAGAGAAATGTTATCAAGGCAAGAGATAATGTCACTGTTAAAGATGCAGAAACAGTATCAGGCTGAAAAGTTGGCAAAGCTACCTATGCTTCTTCTTGCGAGTTGCCAGCTTTGATTTTTACTGGCCTCGTGCCTTTAACAGCAGGTTTGAGATGGAGGAGGTTGCCATGAAAAACTTTAGCTACTGAGCTCTGTATATTGAGCTGTTGATGTTGGAAAAGAAGATACAAGCCTGTTCTCCCCTCTTCCTTCCATCTATAAAGTAACCATGATCAATCGGTGCTGAACCAAGAATCAAAGCTGTTGGAAAACTGGAAGCAAGGAACGTTTTTTGGATGGGTAATGCTTTTTGGTGCCAGTCAAGACATGGATTTTTATTAAAGCCTTCTTGGCCCAATTTACTTGTAAGCATGTGCCTGCTTTTTAAAACCCTTGTAGGCCATTTCCGCACTAGACTGTTATAGTGCTATTATTCCATTTGCAACCTCCTATGGAATCCTGGGGTTTGCAGTTTCTTGCATTCTATAGGATGTTGAATAATAGCGCTATAACAGTCTAGTGTGGAAATGGCTTTAGTCTTTTAAAGCCGTTTTAACTTTGTTGAATCCTGCAGTATGTTTTTAATCTTGCTTAAATTATTCGTTGATTTTAATCTGGAATCGTTGAAGTGGTTTATGTTGCTTTAACCATTTGACACTGTGAGGGGTCATGATAAAAATATTTTTTCATAATAATAAATAAATAAGGTAACCAGGTTTTTAGAGCCCGAACTAGAGAAAATGTATACGGTTTTCAAGCTTTGGTCCTCTAGATATTTCTGTCTTCAGTTTGCAGAATTCCTGGCTATTAGCAAAGCTGGCTGCAGCTTTAGGAAGTTGAAGTCCAGCAATTTCTGGGAGTGGGCAAAGGTTGAGAACTATGCTGTCTTATTTTGCTTGCTACCTTTCCAGGACCTTGAACTGGTTACGGAAAACCTGATTGGGATAATGCAGCCTTTCTGATGTTATTAGACTAGAACTCCCAGCAGCCTTAGTCAGTGGTGAAGAATACTGGACATTGCATTCCAACAACCTTGGGAGGGCCACATGATTTTCACTCTGACACAAAAGCAGTAAAATAATGTCCAAGAGCATAGCTTCCAAGCCTCCTGGTTTCTCAGGGCTAATCCCACTTAATTCTCTGTCATGCTGCTTTTTCAGCTGTGAAATATCCCAGTTTTGCTATCCTCCTACTTTCTCCCTTTGTCCTCAGCTTACTTCAGTCGCTGCAAACTGAGGCCGTTTCCGCACGAGTCTGTTATAGTGCGATGATTCCACTTTCAACCTCCTATGGAATCCTGGGGTTTGCAGTTTCGGGAGGGGCAAGACGAGACTCTGCCATTCTTTTGGAGTCTCCCAGAACTCCCTCTCTCTTTTGTGATGTGCTGCAGACACTGTCCAGCTGCTTCCCAAAGATAGATGGGGAGGAGGGAATAGGGAGAAAGAGCTCTGTGTGGAATGCAAAAGGGCACCTGTTCCCACCCTCTCCATTCAGACGGCCCCTCCCGAAACTGCAAACCCCAGGATTCCATAGGAGGTTGAAAGTGGAATCATCGCGCTATAACAGACTCGTGCAGAAATGGCCTGAGTATCAATTCATGGAGGGGAGGAGAGGAGAGGGGCAGTCTTGCCCTTCCCAGCAGCTTAGGCACAAGCAAACAGCTGCTGTCCCTACTCACCGTCTTGACTGCACTGACATTGCTTGCCAACGCACATCCCAGTTTCATCTGTGAAATGTGGGAAAGTGTGCATAGGGCTGCCAGAGTGAAAACTGAGGATGCCTCTTGTCCTTTTACTGATTGTGTAAAACAGAGAATTTTAGCTAGTATTGTTGGTTACTGGAGCTTTGTGCAGCTTTTAGTCTGGTAACCCTAAAGGACCCAGATACATGCTGGTCTATGACCGTAATAAAATTATTGTTTAAGTACCCAGACATCAGTGCCCATACATAATGCCCATGACTCCTGGAGCCCATTCACACTACACAGCTATATGATTATTATTCTGCTTTAACTACCATGGTTCTGTCCTATGGAATCCTGGGATTGGCAGTTTAGAAAAGGGCTTTTAGAATTCTCAGCCAGAGTGCTCCAGTGCCTCACCAAACTATAAATGCCAGGATTCCATAGAAAGGAATCATGGCACTTAAAGTGCAATAACAGTGCTATAATTGTGTAGTGGGAATATGCCCTTGGTGGTGAAATTCTGCTATAACCACTAAACTCTGCTCTTCTTTTGGAGTCTCCAAGAACTCCCTCTCTCTTTTGTGATGTGCTGCAGACACTGTCCAGTTGCTTCCCAGAGATCGATGGGGAGAAGGGAATAGGGAGAAAGAGCTCTGTGTGGAATGCAAAAGGGCACCTGTTCCCACCCTCTCCATTCTTTGCCAGGGTGAGGAGGGGAGAGAGGTAGTTCTGTAATGGAGGGGATGTGAGCCCAGCTCTCTGGAATGTAACAGGGCTCTCCGTGCCAGGATGTCCTGGTAACACCCCGTCATCTCCTAACGGTTGGGAAATAAATTAGCTGTCCAGATGTGTTGGATGTCGGAGCCAGGAGGGAGCTGTTCCCACAAGACAGAGTCCAGGGGGAAATGGGGAAGCATGAGCTTTGTAAGGGAAGGCATATGCAGAGCAGGCTAGCCAAATGCACAATAAGAAAAGGCTTTTGTGCTCTTAACAGCTGTGCAGCACAGTGGAGAGACACAAGACCCGAGCAACAAGATGGGAAGAGAGTCTCTTCCCCCATTTATTATTCCTACATACCTGGATGTAAAACAGGAATAGAAAATTCACTTTTTGGATTACATCTCTCAGAATCCTCCACCCAGCATGGTCACAAAAACAGCTGGAGGATCCTGGGAGCTATAAAAGAAAATGTTTCCAAACTCTGGTTTTAAGAGTCAACCTGCTTTTAGCAGATTAAGGTGTCTTTTTGGAAGGTTTGCTTTTATACCGAGACACAGGCCATTTCCGCACTAGCCTGTTATAGCGCGATGATTCCACTTTCAACATCCTCTGGAATCCTGGGGTTTGCAGTTTCGGGAGGGGCCGGCTGGCCCCTCCCGAAACTGCAACCCCCAGGATTCCAGAGGATGTTGAAAGTGGAATCATCGCGCTATAACAGGCTAGTGCGGAAATGGCCACAGTTTGGGCCAAGTCAGTATATAAACTCAAATCTTTAAATATCAAAAGATGCTTGCCAAACTCCATGTAGAATGAGCGTCTTGTGATCTTAGTATTTGCACAAGACGGGAGAAATGTTTGCAGCTTCATCAGTCAAGATAGAAATTGTCGGTGTTGAAATTCTCCCTGCTGCGGTAATCTTAACAGAAGGAGATGCTTCCTGGAATATGCTGAACTTTAGCAGTTGAAAATGTGAAAATTGACACTGATAGACTCCAGCTTTTTAGGAAGGAAAACATAACATGATCTGTTCATCCCACTGGAGCCCAGGGGCTCCCTTTTAACTGACGACTGAAGAATGAGAAAAAGCATCTCTGTCTAGCCAACTCTGTGGTATGTGGTCCTCCAGGGCAGTAGTTGAATGAGCCACAGTAATCTCTAATAACTCCTATGCCCGTGTATGGGAGGGGAAAACATGCAAGGAAGGTAATCTTCAAGCAGAGCTGGAGAAAGTTACTTTTTGGACTACAACTCCTAGAATCCCCCAATCAGCATGATCATTTCTTTATGTCATGGGTGAAAATCATGCAGTCCTCCTGATGTTCTTAGATTACAGTGCCCAGCATTCCTCACCATAGATGACATGGCTAAGGCTAATGGGACTTCCAATCCAACAAATCTGGAGAGCTGCATGATTTTCACCCCTGCCAGACAGCCATGATGGGCATCGGCTGATGGAAAACCCACTCTTTTTCCACTGCTGGATCTCCTTGCTTAACCTGGAGATCTATTTATAAAGCTCAGTCCATTCCTCCCTGCCAACCCAGCCCCTTTTTGAAAGATGCAGCTGCCATCCTTCCAAACTGGTGCAGACTTCTTTAAAGCGACTGTTAGTTGCCGTTTGGCCCAGGACAGCGAGAAACTTTGGAGTTGGACGTCCCTGGGTATTTTCCGGCAGGCTCTACTTTTAGCATCTTTGTTTATACTGGATGATCCATGCGCCTTCCTCCATGGAGAGGTTTAGTAAACATAAACTCCACCCTAGGCACATAGCACAGCTGAGTTTTTGGCAGCTGTCACTTCAGTTCTTTGCTTGCCCCACCGTTTTTTCCCTCCAGAGGCTGGGGTCTTACCTAAGACCCTCAACCTTACATACCCATATGAGATAAAATTGGGAAATACAGGTAACCTAATCAGAAACGTCAAGCATACAAAAATGTTCATTGCGTGTTTGAAATAAATAGTGCTATTCCATATCAGCAAGGCTGCAGACCTATGCCTAGCTATTTGGGAGGGAGTGAGCCCAGTAGGGCTTAAATTCAGATAGACGTACTTAGGATTTGCTTCCTGGTTCTCTGTCTTTTAGCATCTTTAAGGCACTCTAGAAGGAATATAATTTGTATACAAACTGGTTAATCTTTGAGACAGGCACGCAAGTCTTCGTTTATTTAAGGGTGTGCAAATGGTTGGCTCACCTGATCTGGATTGCAACTTGCATCATCCCTAGCCAGTATGGCCAACAATGAGAGATTTATGGGTATTGCAATCCAGCAACATCTGGTGGACCAAAGGATGCTCACTTGAAGGTTTAAAGAGTTGGTAAATCAACAAAGATTGAAAGTTGCAGACTTTCTTTTTGACATTGTACCAGCTTAAGACATCCATGCCCAATAAAAGAACTGTAGGTGTAAGGAAATCCTAAAGGCCATCTAGTCTAACCTCCTACAGATGGAAGAAATCCACAGCTCAAGCAAACCCAATAGAGGGGCATCAAACTTGTATTTAAAAACCTCTAATGCAGCGGACTTTGTTTCACAATCCAACAGTATTTGCCATCAAGAAGTTCTTAACATTTCATCAGATTTTCTTTTTTCTTATCATTTGAATCTCTTGGTTCAGATACTACACCTCTAAACAGTAGAAGACAACCTTGCTCTGCCTTTCACAGATTTGTATAAATTGTGATGACATGCATTGTAACTTCCTGGCTCCTCTTCATCATTGATGACCAGCTGAAATTACTGGATGCCAGGCGAGGTGGGGAGAAGGCCCAGCAGGAGAAGCAAATTAGGGCAAAGGTGTGGTCCTGCAGATGCTGGATTGCAGCTCCCATTATTCACCACTGGTTGTGATGACTGGGGCTATCACAAATTGCAGGCCAATGACATCTTCAGGGGCATCGAAGTTGCCCACTTTGACCTAAGCTGCCAGAATAACTGCATGGAGCCCAACTGACCCAATTTGGTAGGGTCAGTTAACATTAATCCTCTATCATCCCCCTTTTTCCGACACTTTTAAAATGTCCCAATATCTCTTTCCTCTTCTACTTCCCCCTTCGTACTCAGTGGACTTCAATTGCTGCAAAGTATAAAAGTAGTTTATACTCAGTTAACTTAGAAGAGAGGATGGGGCAGAGTCCTGCCCTTCCCAGTAGGCTCAGGCCAAAGCAAACTGTTGCAGCTAGTCCTAGCTTGTGTGCTCTGCTTCATGAATAATATTTGCAGTCTCGACCATACTCTGATGATGTCCCAGTTTTCACCTGCAAAATGTTGAAGGGCGTATTCCTTGCGTGCCGGTCGCAGCTAGGTAGGTATGGAGAGAGCGGCTTTTTCTATCTCAACAGAAGGTAGCTGTGGAACACCTGCATTTCCAAGGAGCATATGATCAAGCTCCTTGATCGAGCTCCTCTCCTCTGCCAAGGTACAATACACAACTGTAATGGAATAAAAGTAGAAAATGGGAAAACGCAGAAAAGGAGATGATAACTGTATCAGTTTCTGCTAGTTTAGCATGCTCTGTTTGTATGTTTTGACGCATAAAAGGGGAAGGGGATGGCACACTTGTCCTTCGCTCAGAGCAGGAAAAGGGTTGGATGAATTTGAGAACATTCTTGCTTATTTTGGGAAGGCGAGAGGGGTTCTGTGTAATTCATATTTCCTGTTTAAAAGAAATATTTATAAACAACCTTAGATTTTAAATCTCTAAGGCACTTTTCAAAAGATATGAAAAGCATAACAAACATTGAATACAATTGTCTGGCATGCAATATCTGTGCTCAAAGATTAGCCATGAATGGGCAACTGTGGCCTTCATATATTTTTGACCTACGGTGTCTCCTAGCTCTAACCAGCATCACCACTGTTGAGGGACTACGGGAACTGGAGAACCACAGTGGCCCAGCCCTAATTTAGGTGGTGCTTGTAGCTTATCCTAAGGAGTCCATGCAACACACAACACTTTTCATTGCTATCTTCTCCACAAGTCTCTCATCCTGACTCTGGCCTTCTCTTCTCTCAGGTTCATGTGTGCTCACTTGCCCAACCAGGTTCTGGAGAGCATCAGCCTTATAGACACTCCAGGGATCCTGTCAGGTGCAAAACAGCGTGTGAGCCGAGGTAAGGTGATGTTGCAGGAGATATGGCGGGGGCAAGTATTGGGTGGGGCTTTCCCCAACTCATCCTTCCTCAGGTGTATTTATTTTTGGTGCATACTCAAGTGAAATCATGAATCCAGAAGCAAAGAGTTGGATGGGAGTTTTTTGGGGGTGGGGGGAGAATTATTTCATTTAACCCCCTTGCTACTATAGGATGTGATTACATGAGGATATTCATACCTTCCAACGTTGCAGAGCTGAAAAACGGGACATACGAGGACCGACAATATAGTCAAGACAGCAAAGTTATTAGTGAGGAAAAACACCCAAATTAGAAGAGGCTGTAGCAAGAAGAAAGGTCTTAACCTGTTACTAAAAGGAGAATAAAGAAGCCATCCTAGCTTCCCTAGGGAGGGAATTCCAAAGTGTGGGAGCAGCCACAGAGATGGCCTTCTCCCATTTTCCCACCAACCATGCCTAAACGTGGAGGGGCAGAGACTTAAAGCTCACGTGGGAAGATATGGTCCTTCAAATAGCCCTAGGCTTGAGACATACCGGACTTTATAAGTCAAAACCAGTACTTTGAATTGTGCCTGGAAACAGATCAGCAGCCAGTGGAGCTGTTGCAATAAGGGAATTGTGTGCTCCCTGCAGCCAACACCCATTAGTAATCTGGCTGCAGTTCTTTAGACCAATTACAGTTCCCAAATACTCTGCAAAGACAGCTCCATGTAGAGTGCATTACAATAATCCAATCAGAATGGAACTAAGGCATGCAGCACTGCAGCCAAGTCAGACATCCCAAAGAACTGTGCAAATGCATGTCTAGCAAATGCACGTCTAGCATTGCAGAAACCTGAGTGTCCAGAGTCAGGGCTGAAAGTCCCATCATAGTGAGGCAGTCCAGAAGGAAAGCATGGCCAGTGGTACCAAATGCTGCTGAGAGGTGCAGCAAAACCCAACTACCCACTCATTTCTAGTTCCCATTGTAGGCCATCCACCAAGGCAACCAAAGCTGTTTTCATCTTATAACCAGGCCTGAAAAAGAGATGGAAATGGATCCAGAGAATCAGTCTCCTCCAGAAACCCATGGAGCTGGGGAGGCAACCACACCTTCCAGACCTTTGCCCAAAAATGGGATATTGGAGACTGGCTGATAATTATTCCATAGGGTGGAGTCCAGGGAGGCCTTTTTTTTTTTTTTTTTTTGAACAAGGGCTTTACAAGTGCCTCCTTTAGGAAGGTTGGGACCATGTCTTGCTGGAAAGAGGCATTATGCACTCCAATTAATCCTCTAGCCAATCCTTCTCTGGCCTGTTTGATATGCCAGGAAGGACAATAATACATGTGGTTGGCCCCTCCCTAAACTGCAGACCCCAGGATTCCATAGGATGTTGAAAGTGGAATGATAGCACTATAACAGTCTAGTGCGGAAACGGCCAGAGTGATTTTATCTGCAAAGTGCTTAGCAAATTGTTCAGGCTATCCCGTGGTCTGTATTGGCTCTTGTAGGTCAAGAGTCCCCTAATAAGTCGAAGCAGCTCTACTGGATGACTCTTTGCAGATGCAATGACGGCAGAGAAAAAGATATTTCTGCTGCCCACACTGCCATAGCCTCTGTTCAGTCAGACTCGGCATGAATTTTCTGCCAACGTCATCCTAGTCGCCATCTCGCTTGTTTCATTGATGCCAGCTTCCTAGAAAACCTGGCATCTGGTTTAATTCTCCTCTGTGAGGGGACTGATGGCTGTCAGTTGTCCATGTTCTGCTTCTTTCATGTCAGCACCTGCTTCAGAAAATACCTAAGCTGCCTTTGGTTGGTTCCTCTCCCCTGTTTGCCGTCCTTTCTGGCCGTGGCATATCCTGGGGTGTTTCCTGGCCCTCGGCCAGGCCTCGGTATATCAAGCTCTATTGTGTTCCTGCCTGCCAAGATCTGGGCTGGTAA
This sequence comes from Ctenosaura bakeri, assembly GCA_948474755.1. Classification (NCBI taxonomy): domain Eukaryota; kingdom Metazoa; phylum Chordata; class Lepidosauria; order Squamata; family Iguanidae; genus Ctenosaura; species Ctenosaura bakeri. The sequence continues at coordinate 88,960 of CAOLHI010002198.1, forward strand.
ATATTGATTCAGTCTCTCCAAGGTTGATTTCAAAGGAAACAAAGAGTGCGCAGATTCATTTCAAAACAAAGGAAGCAGCTGGAGGGGGAAAGCCTATGTGCATGGATGGGCAGCACTTGGGGAGTTGGTAGGCTGATGGACTAAGGTTGCCAGTTTTGTTTCACGGATGCTGCTCCTGTGCCCTTGGTACTAATATGATATGCAAAAAGGTAAACAGGTTAAGTTTCCTGATAAAGCCACTATCCTTCAACTGTCTCAATTTGGCAGGCACAGTCCCCGTTAATCCTCTGTCATCCTACTTTTCCAGTTGCTTTTAAAATATCCCAGTTTCTCTCTCTTCCTCCCACTTTCTCCTTTTGTCTTCGGGTTACTTCAGTGGCTGCAAACTGAGTGCAAAGTAAAATTAAAAAGTTTGTATTGGGTTAACTCCGTAACAGAAAGAAAAGTGGAGGAGACTGAAATTTGCTTTTCCCTGTCGGCTCCAGAAAAAGCAAACTGCTGCACCCTCTCATAGCTGTGTGTTCTTCCGCATTCATCTCCTTGCCATCTTGACCATACTCCGATGTTGCTTGACCATACCTGTCACAGTTTTCATCTATCAAATGTTGGAGGTTATGAAAGTTTCACTTTCTAAATTTTTGCATTTCAGGCTGCTCTCAAGGGAATGTGGGGGGTGTCACAACAGTACAAGCAACAGCCATGCTAACACCCTGATTGTGTGAACAGAAAACAGGTTAGAGAGGCTCAGGGTTAGTGCAAGGTAAGATCGGACAGCGCTTGAGAATGATCCCCTTTCAGTGACAGCTCCCAGCATGAATGGGAGATTCTGGAACCTATAGTCCCAAAATATTTTTCCAGGTTCTATAAAAGAAACACACACACACACTGCACAATAGTTTACAAAATGCAAGGAAACCTCTAGCTTAAGCAGGAACAAATAAGTTACAAAGGCAGCTATGGAGTGGGATTAGAATGGAGTAGTTTTGAGATGGACTGTCCACATTCCTAGTTTGTCAAAAGCACTCTTGAGCTTTGGCACAAGTGTTCTCCTTGAGATGAGAGCCAGAGGATTCCAGAAGCATCTCAGCAACATCACAAGCACAGAACAAACCCCTTTTTAAAAAAGAGTAAAATAATTCCATTTGCACCCTAGGGATAGCACAGGAGAGAATTTGCTCCATTTTATACTTAACAACAACTTTCTGAAGCAGGGTTGTATCTTGGCTGAAGTCATCTGAGTGAGTTTTATGGCTTAGCAGGGATTTGGTATAGGTTGTTTTCTGGCAGCTGATACCATATGCAGCACATTTCCCTAGCCAGCTGTTTAGATCAACCAGCATTTAGGAAGGAGCGTGCAGGTTTTTGAACTGCACAGAATATGCCTGTGACATGAAACTTACTTTCTTCTTATACATACCCTCCAACTGTCCCAATTCAGCAGAGACAACCCTAGTTAATCCTGGGTTGTCATTCTTTTTGAGCGGCTCTCAAAAGGTTCCAGTTTCTCTCCGCTGCTCCTGTTTTCACCCCATCTTCAGCTCACTTCAGTTGCTACAAACTGAATTCGGAGTACAAAAGCAATTTGCATTCAGCTAACTCAGCATGGAAGAGAGGAGAGGAGGAAACAGAGTCTTGCCCTTCCCCATAGGCTCAGACAAAAGCAACCTGATGAAGCCTCTCCTAACGTGTGCTTTTCCTCAATTGCTGCCTTAGCCACATTCTGATGTTGCTTGGCTACAATGGCAGCAAGAGGAAGACAAGGTTTTGCTGGCTGGAAAATTCTGTGGAAATACACTGGGTCCCAATGGAGCTACTAGGAAGGGATGGGGCAGCAATGCACTCTTTTCCTGGACAGCGGGAGTTAAAACGTTCCACCCAAATCTCCTTCACGAGGACAGGGTGGGGCCGGGGCAGCCCTTTCAGGCTCTCCCTTTGACACTTAACATTCCTGTACTCCTCTCCTGTTGGAACCGCCTGTTTCCACTGTGTGGGATGTGTTGAATCTGGATAACTCTTCATTTCAGCAAGGCCAGAAGTTGGAAAGCTACTTTTGGGGATTACAACCCCTGCTTCTCCAGTCAACATGTTGGAATGTGAGCTCCCCAAAATAACTTATCTTGGGTTACCGGCATAGGATTCTCCCAGGGTATGAGATTTCCAGGGCAAAACCTGAGCCTTAGGGATGAGCTCCTGGTGATCTCATATCTTCCAACTGTCCCTATTTGGCACAGACAGTCCTGATTTGTCATTCCACTTTATCAGTTGTTCTTAGTTTTTCTCTCTTTCTCCCACTTTCCCCCGTTGTCCTCAGCTTACTTCAGTTGCTGCAGATTGAGTTCAAAGTATAAAAGTCGCTTGCATTCAATTAATTCACCTGGAGGAAAAGGAGAGGCAAAATCTTAGAGTAGGCTCTGGAAACAGCAAACTTCTACAGCCTGTCCTAGCTTGTCTGTTCTTCCTTACTGATAACTTTCCCCTCCTTGGCAGCACTCTGATGTTGTTTAGCCACACATGTCCAAGTTTTAATCTGTGAAACATTGGGGGGGGGTGTGATGCCATGGTGATGGACCTTAGTGATTAAGCCGTATGTTTTAAGCAGTAACAACAGTGTTTCACAGCTTTTCATTCAACATACACACAGAAAGAACATATTTTTCTGCCTGTAAGCTAAGTGTGTGTGTGTGTGTGTGTGTGTTATCTATCTATCTATCTATCTATCTATCTATCTATCTATCTATCCATCCATCCATCCTTTGTAAGGTTCAGCAAGCAGTACCAGAAGCTAGAAAGCTCTATGCTTGACTAGAGGTCTCCATGAACTCTTACCTCTTGCCCCAAATTCACAGCATGAAAACTGGAGAATTTGAACCTCCTCCTATGACCTGGAGGGGACCCACCAAAACTACAGTTTCTGGGCAGCACCTTGAACTCTGGCAACCCTAAATCTATCTGAGCTGCACCCTAAATCTATCTGGGCAGTACCTTGAGATCTGGCAACGCTCAACACATCTGAGCTGTTCGGAGAGGATGGCCTCTTCCATGATTTCTAACTTGCTGCCCTAAGACACTAACTGGAGACAGAGAGATGCACAAGTTTCTAGCTTTATCTCTGTACTTTATGTGAAAGTATGAGGGGAATCTTGACATGCTCCACCTCTGCAAAGAGGGTGAAGTGGAACTAAGAGAAAGGTGGTGCCCTACAACTAATATGGTCTTGTTTACTACAGTGGCGTGCCAGGAATTTGCCTCCTCCCGGACAAGCTGTCCTTCTGGGCTTGTAACAAGATGTATGCTGTTGTGTTAGGCACTTCTGCACCAGAACATTCTTCTGGGTTCTTTAGTTATGTGTAATTTTCTAAATTCCATTACAAAGAGAGACAGTTTGTGTTTCAGAACTGCCAGATTGAAGGAAAAACCTGGCCTTCTGGATGGTATCATATAGAAGTGGGGAAGAGAAGAGTTTAGGAAACTTACTTTTTTGGATCATACACTCCCCGAATCCCCAAGCCAAGCATGGCCGATGGGGTCATTCAAATATGATAACCCATATTCGCCCAACATTTCACAGATGAAAACTGGGATAGATGTGCCAAGCAATATCAGAGTATGATCGATGGGCAAAAGTTATTAATAAGGAAGAGCAGGCAGGCAAGAAAAGGAAAGACTCTGTCCTCTCTTTCTCCTCTTTTCCTTGCTGAGTTGAGTGCAGACTATTTTTACCCTTTGAACCTAGTTTGCAGGAACTGAAGTAAGCTGAGAACAAAGAGGGAAAGTTGGACGAGGAGAGAGAAACTGGGACATTTTAAAAGCAGCGGAAAAATGGGATGACAGAGGATTGATCATGGCTACTTCTGCCAAACTGAGACAGTATCTGGAAAAATTACTTTTAGTATCCTTCGAGGGCACATAAACTGGAGCCTGTTAAATCCTACCGCCTCAGTACCATCTCTGTTTCAAGAATTTTTCCCAAACCTCACCTAAACATGTTACCATGTTTAATTTCTGAAACAGAGCGGCTTTTAAATGCAAGAGCTTGATACTCAAAATACCGCAGCTGATGGAGGTGCAAACAAAGTTAAACAAAAGAGTGTTTCTGCTCGTGCAAAGACGTTGTACTTTTGATAGTGGGGCTCTATTTAAGTGGGGCTTCTTGATTAGAAAACGTGATTTCCTGGTGGTTTTGAACTGCATTGCTTCTCTCTTTGTTTATTGTTCTCAGGAAAGGGAAATGCTGGATGGGGGACCGTGGAAACTGGACTCTTCGAAAGTCCCATTTCCAAGCTCAGAGAGAAAAATGCCCTTCTGTATCCAGAAGGAAACCGCTTCACTTTGCAGGGCTATGGCTAGACGGGGCTGGGTCAGAATCAAATTTTGTCCGGGGGTGGGGATGTTGGGAGAGACTTTAAGAAAGAATATGGGACAAAATGGAAGAAGGTGAGAAGGCACAGTCGTCTGAGTCTCTGTGGGAAAAAAGCACCCCTTGTGCCATGGCAACTCAATGCACAATGATTCACTTGCAAAATGCTGAGGAATGTCTCTATGAGTGCCAAGGACAGAGGAGGGGGAGGAAGGGATCCTTCCAGGACAGGACGTGGAATATTCGCATGTCTGCATGCAAAGGTGGTAACTAGGAAACTGCCAGGGTTAAGCAAGGGTTAGAATTTGCCTGTGCAGAGCTCACCAAAACAATACATGGGTGGTCTTTGGATGAACGGCTGTCCACCCTGCCCTTCTCATCTCTTGCTTATAGAGGTGGAACTCAGAAACTATACTTTTTGAATGACAGCTCCCAGAATCCTCTGTCAATGGGGATTCTGGGAGCTGTGGCCCATAATGTTTCCTCTTTTTTGTGCACCTCCAAGTCATTTCTGACTTATCGTGACCCTAAATCAAACCTTGCATGGGGTTTTCATGGCAGCATTTGTTCAGAGGGCGTTTGCCCTTGCTCTCCTGAGGCTGAGAGAGTGTAACTTGCCCCAGGTCACCCAGTGGGCTTCCGTGACCAAGTGGAGATTCAAAACCAGGTTTCCCAGTGTCCTCAAACCAGTACGCCACTACTTCTGAGTATTTGCCAGAGTCTATTGTGATCACACTTGCAACTAAGGGGCTGGGAAGCAGAGTGCCGCTTACGAATGCTCCACAATAACCTCTCCCTGCAGAAAGAACAGTAACAAAGCAAAGCAACACAACACCCTGATGCTTTTTCCCAGTATGCATGCTAGGTTTTTACTTGTAAGATTAAATTTTAGTTTTATTTTCTAAATGGACGGTCCTCATTTAATATTCTTACAATGGTATTATCTGGTGCTTTAGATCATTTGCTCCTACTGCCTTCTTTCTGGCTCATTTTCCAAATTTTTGCCCATCTTTGCTCATCAGCAGCTTTGATTTTGAAATGGAGCAGCTCCTTGGCATCCACATTCCCCCCTCCCCCGCTGCCATTCCACCCACACAGAGTGGAAGGTTTCTTGTTCTTTCTCTTTCTGCTCATGCCTCAATTACTATCCCAGTTCTGCCAGCCCGGGGCATGCCTGCTGAAGCCTGCCTTTTGCTGGCTGCCTTGCCTCCATGCATCCGCAGAGCTGTGGGGTTCCAAAGCTGAGAGGAAATTCCTGCAGCGCATCAGCACATGTGGGAGCCAAGCAGCCTGCCCATCACTGTGCATGATTATTTCTTCATTGGACGAGAAGAGTACCTTGTGCCATTGTTCACAACAAAACACTCAACTCCAATCAGGTTTTTTCTTTTTTTGGAATATCATCATCTGGAATCCTGTGCTTTTCTGTACCCAACATTTCACAGATGAAATCAATACACATGTGGCCAAGCAACATCAGAATGTGGTCAAGATGGCAAAAGCTGTTAGTGAAGAAGAATACACAAGCTAGGAGAATCTGCAGTAGTTTGCTTTTGCCCAAGCTTGCAGGGAAAGACAAGATTCTGCCCTCTCCTCTCCTCTCCTCTCCTCTCCTCTTAAGTTAATGGAGTACAAACTACTTCTGTACAACTTTACCACAAATGAAGTTAGCTGAGGAAGAACAGGGAAACTGGGAGGAGGAGAGAAAGACTGGGACTTTTTAAAAGCAGCTGAAAAGTGGAATAAGAGGATTAATCAGGACTGTCCTTGCTAAATAAGGAGATTTGGGGGGTGCTTTCCATAGCTGTATGATAGGACACAGGAGCCTAACACATGAGGAGTTCTGCTCCAAAAGATTTTGGAGGTACTAAGTTGATTAAGGTTGCTATGTGGGCTTTCCTTTTGCTGTCTTGGTTGCTGATGATCCTTTCTGGATATCAGTTTAACAGGAAGAGCTTATAAACATATGCTTTGTGCTTTCTCTCACACTTCCCTCCTCCTCCTTTCTTTCCTTTCTTAAATAAATACACAAAACTGATGGAAAATCCTTCCCCGGCACACCATCTCTCCTCAACAACCTTCCATTCTCCGGGGCCTAATCCACTTTTGCAATGAGCGTGGTGTTCCTGAACTTCTATCTGTTGCATCTGGCTGCAACCCATGGCCTTACTAACTGGAGGATTCTGGGAGTTATTGCCCCCAAAAACTAATATTTTCCATGCTCTGCATCTGCAGACAATCCAAGTATCTGTTCTGGCCTCCTAGAGGATTGGCCCTGGCACAGGCTGGTTGCCTAGAAAATGGTCCCCTTATGACAGATGTAATTGTATGTTTTGCTGGCTAAAAAACCCAAAAGGAAAATGGGAAATATGCCATTTTAAAATCTGTCTGTCTGTCTGTCTATCTGTTTGTCCTTTCTTTCTTTCTTTCTTTCTTTCTTTCTTTCTTTTTCTTTCTTTCTTTCTTTCTTTCTTTCCTCCTCTTGTCTGCACAAAGGGAGAATTTTTGTTAAGATCCTCCAGAAATACAACAGCTGACAAGAAAGGAAAGATAACCAAGTATTTCCTGCCAGCACTCCCAATTCTCCGTTGTTAAGCTCCTTACAGAAAAGCTACTGTGGCAGGCTTGGGCTTGCTTTGGAGCCATGCCTTTCAACATAAAATGTCTGCTATCCAAAGGTTTGAAATGTACTTTTTTAAAGGCTATAATTCTTTGGAGAGCCAGCATGGTATAATTGCTTGCACACTAGACTAGGACCATTTCCGCACTAGCTTGTTGTAGTGCTATGATTCCACTTTCAACATCCTATGGAATCCTGGGGTTTGCAGTTTCGGCCACCCGCCGCTTGAATCCCTGCTCAGGGTTTGAATCCCTGCTCAGTCATGGAAACCCATTGGGTAGCCTTGGGCAACTCACACTCTCTCAGCCTCGGGGGAAAGCAAGGGCAAACTCCCTCTGAACAAATCTTGCCTGGAAAATCTTGCGAGAGGTTCGCCTTAGGGTCCCCATAAGTGGCAAACAACATGAAGGCACAACAATTCCCCCAATGACCATGCTTGCTGGGAAATTCTAGGAAGTACAGAGTCATAAAAATGAAAGGCATTCCAATATCTTCTGATCTAATGCACTAAGCATACAAGAATTCATAAGTAACCATCTCCAGCATAGAATTGTAGAGGATTCTGTGTTGAAGTCCAAAAAGTCGATTTTCCAAGCGTTGGTTCTGTCTGTTCCCAAGCATGTAGCTCACCCTTAGCTCCTCTCTGGGGAGCAAAATACACTCTGCACATATCCAGTGGCATGCTTCTCTGTTATAGTATCAGGTCTGTAGTTTTAATTGTTGAACTGCCAATCTTTCCCACAGCTTGGAAAAGTTACTGGTTTGGGCTACAAGTGCCACAATGTCTGAGTCAGCCTGGCTTCTCTTGTATTCCAAGAAAAAGGTTCAGCAAGCTTCTGGTGTGGTTTTTTTAAAAAAAATTTTTTGCTTGCCCTCAAGCAAATTCGGAACAGAGAATGGTTCCTTTGTCTGACCTCCCCATCTCTATCTTGTGACACCAATCCAGCCTTGAGTGCTCCAGATTCTTCCGCAAAAGCAAAGCATGCGCTACCATTTAGACCTCTGGCAACCTCTTTTTCCCCTACGTGAGCCAAGGAGGCCCCATGGTTCACCGAGATAAGGGCTGCATGGCCAATTCCCCCGCCTTTTATTTAGATCTCCCATCTTTATTATTTTTCTTTAGTCTGTCAGAACAATGAGGCCCCATTGCTCAAACTTTCCTATGGAACGGCTTGGTTTCCTTTTTTGGTGATGTGGAACAAGCCCTTGTGAACCTCGGCTGCCAAGAGGCAGCGAGGAGGAGCGGCTGAGCTGATGGCTGGGATCCAACAGCAAAGCGAGCTATGAAACTTGTTTAGTTTTTATGGGGGCGGGGGGGGGACCAAGCATGGGGAAAAAATCTGCTTTCCTTGCTCAGGGAAAAGCATGCAGGTTGCTAGAAGAAAAAAACCATATGGAATTCACTGCAGGACATATTTTCCTCCTCCTCCTCCTCTTCTTAGTGGTGGCTTCCATGTCCGTGGGACTATGAATCTGCTCCAGATTCTAGTCCAAACTTAAAGAGTGATCTAACTTGCTGAACTGGACACCCCGAAGCACCTTGGATAACTCCTTTAAAGTCTAGACTAAAAGAAGTTGCTTATTGACACATACCCGCCAGCTGTTCTGATTTGGCAGGCACCGTCTTGATTAGTCCTCTACCATCCCTTTTTTTCAGCTGCTTTTAAAATGTCCCAGTTTCTCTCTCCCACTCCCACTCTTCCTCTTTGTTATTTCAGTTTCTGCAAACTGAATTCTGGAAAAGCCCGAGAAAAAAGTGGGACAACAGAGTATTATTTGGGACCATCTCTGCCAAATTGGGACACTTAGACAGTACATTATTACCAAGGAAATGAACACATGACATTATTGAGAGTAACAGGGAAGCACTTTATTAGCCCTACAAAAGCGTGTGCAGAATAACCTCTTATTCCACAATCCTTTCCTTTGCAGGCTATGACTTCCCAGCAGTGCTGCAGTGGTTCGCGGAGCGTGTGGATCTCATTATCCTCCTCTTTGACGCCCATAAGCTGGAGATCTCGGACGAGTTCTCAGAGGCCATCCGAGCCCTCAAGGGCAACGAGGACAAGATCCGGGTGGTCCTGAACAAGGCTGACATGGTGGAGACGCAGCAGCTGATGCGGGTCTACGGCGCCCTCATGTGGTCGCTGGGCAAAGTGTTCAACACCCCCGAGGTGCTGCGTGTCTACATCGGGTCCTTCTGGTCGGAGCCACTGATGATCTCTGACAACCGACGGCTCTTTGAGCTTGAGGAGCAGGACTTGTTCACGGACATCCAGAACCTGCCCCGGAATTCTGCCCTGAGGAAGCTTAATGATTTGGTCAAGAGAGCCCGTTTGGTCAGGGTGAGTACTGGGGTACTGGAGAAGGGAAAGGGTTGAGATGAGGAAGAACAAGTCATGGTAGCGTTCATCAGAAAGAACATCCCAAGAGGGCCCTGCCATCCAACTATCCTGTTTGGCAAGGATAGTCCCGATTAATCTTCTGTTGTCCAACTTTTCCAGCTGCTTGTAAAATGTCCCAGTTCCTCTCTCTTCCTGCCGTTCTCCCCCATTGTCCTTGGCTTACTTCAATTGCTGCAAACCATCCAAAGCAGGAGGGAGGGGAGAGTAGGGGCTAGAATCTAGCCCTTCCCTGTAAACTCAGGCAAAAGCAAACTACTGTAGCCTCTCCTCGTTTGCATGTTCTTCCTCATGGATAACTTTTGCCATTTTGACCAGGCTCTGATGTTTCTTGGCCACATGTGTCCCAGTTTTCATGTGTGAAATGTGGAAGAGTATGCTTCTGTGTAAATGTTCTTAAGACTGAGTTAAAGGTTAAGGTTAGGCCAGAGTCTCCCACTCCATCTCCCATGATTCGTCACCAATAGCCAGGCTGGTTGGTAGGAACTGAAACCCGATAACATCTGGAGAGTTGTGTATCACAGCAGAGTATTCCATAGAAATGGGTCTGGAAGCGAGAACAGACATTGGCCAGTCTGAGAACCATGTGTCAACAGCAACCATGATATAATATATGTGTGTGAATGACATATGATGTGATGGTTGCAACAGGATCAGATGGAAGGGAGGACCAAAGGGAAGAGCAAGTATTATTTTGAAACAATTTGGTGAACATGCATGGGTGTAAATTCATGACACAATAGGTCAAGGGGAGGTTTTTCCATCTCAAGAGGACAGGCAGAAATATCCTAGTGGAATTGGTGTATCCTTGATTGAACAAAGTGCTCAACTGATGTTCTGATCTGGTTGTTTTGTCAAATGATACAGAAGAAATTGAATGGGAGAGGGGGAAGAGAAAGAAGCTAATAGCCAACTTTGCCCATTTGGCTGTTACTTCAAAGGTCTTGAAGTATCCTTCATGCCTATTGAATCAGAATTCCATAGATTCCCTCGTCTTTAAATTGTCTACCACTGACCGGGAAGCTTTGCTTTTCAAAGTTGTGGCACCTGAAAGAAGCCTTTCACAACTGGGTGCACTCCCAATGTGTTGTCTACAAGTACAACCATCTCAGCTGGATGGTGATAGGAACTGTAGTCCAGCACATACACGGAGCATATCAGTCCACCTTAAAGACTCAAGCAATTGAACCAGACAAAAGATCACTTTTCCTTGGAAAAGCAGTTCTACCATCTCTGCCTCCTGGACCCCTCTTTGCTCCTTTGGAGGAGACGGCTGTTTCTTTCAATGTCAAGGCTGCTTTTCCTGTTCTCCTTAGCAATAGGGAAGGGACTTCAATCCACGCACTCTCCAATTGGAACAATGGTTACATCCCTATGGAGGAAGTCTGTGCATTGTGCTTGAGGGTACGATGTGTTTATGAACTTGGCCACCTCTTTCCTATTTCCCAGTGTTCTGTTCTGGTTTCCTCATTAAGCCTTTCCAATGAGGTAGCACCTTACCGCAGTCCTAATTAAATGACTCACACAGCCTTGTCTCTCCTACTGTGCCTTTGGCTGTGGATCTCAGTGTGGATGAAGGAACACCGGAGAAAAGTAGAGGGGTGAGATGACACTCCACCCAAAACTTAGCCCTGGGTATGCATCAGATTGAGAGCCTGGAATTTTTTAAAAATGGTAACTCCCAGAATTCCCCAGCCAGAATATGTTGGGGAATTATGGGGATTGTCATTTAGGGAAAAAAGAAGAACATTTCCAAGTTCTGGAATTGCTAGTTTCCCTCTTTGTCTTCAAAAAAAGCATAATCCATCTAATAGCCTCTAATATTTCACAAATGAAAACCAGGACACATGTGGCCAAGCAACTTCAGAATGTGGCCGCAAAACTTCAAGATGGCAAAAGTTAATGAGGGAGAACACACAAGCTGGGAGCAGCTGTAATAGTTTGCTTTGCTCGAATCTATTGGGAAGGGCCCCCTCCTCTTCTCTACCTCCAGCTGAAGCAATTGTGTGCAAACTGCTTTTGAAACCTTGAACCCAGTCTGCATTAACTGAGTTAAGCTTGAGGACAAAGGGGAAAAAGTGGAAGGAGGAGAGAGAAACCGGGAAATTTTAAAAGCGGCTGAAAAAGTGGGACAAGAGAAACTTAATTGGATCTGTTCCTGCCAAATTGGGTCAGTTGGAGAGCAAACCACCTTTTCAATCCCTTCCAAAAATTATTTTATGGTCCTTTGCTAACTTATCATGGCCGTGATCCAATCCCAACATCCAGCAGTGCAAGACATGGCACTATTCTTTATGGACGTGTGTCTCAGGAGGCTGCATTAACAGTAGCACCATTATGGCAGGACTGGAGGGCAGGCATCTAGGAGCGCAGAAAGCTGCAATGTGAAGTTTCCTTTAGAAAACATCGCGTGAAGAATGCCGAGCCATTTTGTTCAAGCAGGAAAGGAAAGACTATCCCTTCTCCTTGTTCTTTCAGCACACTCTCCTTTTTGCAAAGGGACTATTGTTTACAGCATTCCTGAATTTCCTAGAAAGGCAGCCAAAAAGTTCAGGAAGTTTCTGAGGTGTCCCCAAAAAGTTCAGGAAGGCTTATCTCTTCCTGTCACCTGGGAAGGTGGATTTGCATTATGAGGGGCCTTGCAGTGGCAATTTCCTCCAGCCTTGTGATGGTGGGGGAGGCTCCTGGTGGCTGAACACACAAGGGCAAATAGACCTCCACAGTAGCCGCATCAGCCCTGGCATTACGGGCAGTGAGATAAAAGTATGACTGGATTCAAAAAGAAGTGAAATCTTGGGGATATGAGGATGCTATGACCACACAGCATCACATTGGGTTGGAAACTGATAAAAGGAATCAGAAGAGCTTGGAAAGTCACTTTGCAACTACAAGTCCCAGTTTTGGGATTACATCTCCTAGAATTCCTTGGGGGGGTTTTTTTGGAGTTTCACTCCCAAAATTCTTCAGGAGCCTGAGTTTCCCACTTCTGACCTAACTCAAAGCCCCACATTCCCATTTAGCTCAGACATTCCCCTCTCTAATCAGATGCACAGGCAAGATTTACAACCTGGCTTCTTTTTCTGCCCTTTATGGATGCATCCTCTGCCTGTCTCCTGCTGCATCCTGTCTTGCTGAGGTCTCAAGTCTCCCTCTCACACTCCAGGCGCCTATGGTACTCGCTTAGTCACCACCTCAAGAGGCACTGTCTGCACCCAGCTGACTTTATGGAGATTTCTCTGCTTGTCCAGACAATAGACTGTGTCGCTTAGTGCCGGAAGCGCTGGGACATAAATCCAGCGAAGGGTTGGAATAAAATGACCTCAAAAAGGCTATATGGAGAGAGGACACCTGGGGAGGGGGAAGCAGTCTGTAATTGCTCTGCTATTTGGAAGTAAAGGCTGCAGCCCCTCCTCTGGAGGCAAGGCTTCAGTGGTAGAAACTTCTGTAAAATCCTGGTGCTTCATCAGTCACACCCTAACTAACAGCTCAAGGGAATATCTTAGCTTCTTTCCCTCTTCCTAGACAATTTCACTGGTAGTCTTAGACTGCTGGTGTGAATTTAGAACTTATTCCTGCTTCTGGCTTCCTTATCATTTTTGGCTTTCCAAACCTCCCTTTCCTGCAAAAAGAACAGCAAACAACTAGCATAGCCGTAGCTTGTAAAAGTAACTTTTTTAAAAAAGATTGGACCTCACAGAAATTTCCCAGAGTTCTGGCAGATACAGTATCCCAAAACTAACTTTCTTAAGCTTTTCTTGATTTCTTGGCATTTCTTTCCTTTCCAGCCAGCTTCCTAGCCTTTGGATCCTTTCCTAGCTTTGGATCCTTTCTTACTTTTCAATAAACATTCCTGTTTTGGGGTGATCTGATTGCTAGCTTCACTGCCTCTGCCCCACCTGAGTTTAGGATGACCTGTGTGCTTCTCCACACTGACCAACGCCCCACAGAACCTTCCTTGTTTGTCACCACTCTTCCTCTGTCTCCTCCTCCTTTCTAATAACTTTCAAAAACCCATGAACACTCTGTGACATCATGGTAGAAATTCTTCGACAGCGTTTGAGGTTCAGCCTCTTTTGTTATGCTCCTTCTTCAAAGACTCAACATTTCTAACATAAGGGTGGGGGGCTCAGCATTTAATGGACTCCTTCTGTTTCCCGGACCCAGGTCCATGCCCACATTATCAGCCATCTGAAGAAGGAGATGCCTTCTGTCTTTGGCAAAGAGAACAAGAAGAAGCAGCTCATTAACAAGTTGCCTGTTATTTTTGCCAAGATCCAACTTGAGCATCACATTTCACCTGGTGATTTCCCTGATTGCAACAAGATGCAGGTGAGGACTGTAAAAGTTGTTCATGAGTGGACAATAGTGCTTCAGAGCGGGCTGAGCCCTCCTTCTTTGGAGGTCTTCCAACGGAAGTTGGGTGGACATCTTTGGGGAGTATTTTAATTGTGCATTCCTGCATGGCAAAGAGTTGGACCCGATGGCCCTTGTGGTCCCTTTCAGCTCTATGATTCTGTGCAAGCAGATGTGCTATTGGCTAGCTTGATGTTGCCAGAGGCTTCTTAAGGAACATGGCTTCAACAAATCTGATCTCCCTCCATTGGCCAGAGATGTGTGCTGACACATGAGCAGAATCCTAACTGGTTTCACAGCACAGCTTCATTATTATTTAATGCAGTGATTCTAAAACCTCAGGCCTCCAGATGTTTTGGGCTTCAGCTGTCAGAAGCACCTTCCACATGGCCTATAATCAAGGATTCTGGCAGCTGAAATCCAAATTGTTTGGAGAAGGAAAGATTAATGATTGTAGTGCTGTATTTGAGGGCTGCCAGGAGAGAAACACTAACTGTAGCATTCAGAACCATTCTTCTGGACTGTGTCATCTCCCCATCCCTGATTGTTTTTTTCCCCCAGGAACTGCTGATGGTGCATGACTTCACCAAATTCCATGGACTAAAGCCACGCATAATGGATGCTTTGGATGAGCTGCTGACTCTAGACATTGCCAAGCTGATGCCCCTTTTGCGCCAGGAGGAGACAGAAGTCCCTGAGCAGATTGTGCAAGGTGGTGCCTTTGATGGCACCCGAAATGGTCCCTTTGTTGAGGGAGCAATTGAAGGGGCCTATGAGGGGATGGATGATGATGAGTGGGTGGTGACCAAGGACAAGCCCAAATATGATGAGATCTTCTATAACCTGTCACCAATGGATGGCAAGCTGAGTGGCACAAAGGCCAAGAACTGGATGGTCACCACCAAGCTGCCCAACTCTGTCCTTGGCAAGATCTGGAAGCTCAGTGACGTAGACCGTGATGGCATGCTGGACGATGAGGAGTTTGCTCTTGCCAGCCATCTGATTGAAGTCAAGCTAGAAGGTCATGGCCTACCATCTGATCTGCCCCGCCATCTTGTGCCACCTTCTAAGCGTCGGCAGAAGGGATCAGCTGAATAAGAAGATTTCTTGAGATCTTGCCTCCCATCCTTATGCCAGGCTTGAACTGCTCTAGTAGGCCCTGGTTCTCCTCCAACTTTTATTTTCTACCCATGTCAAGCTTAAGAAGACATCTTAAAGGCATGAATTCCTTATGAAGCCCTCATTCCCGCTTAGCAGTCATGTGTTGGATTACATCAGGAGATCTTCTACCTGCTTCTTCCTTCAAACTAAAGTTCAGTGCTACGTTCTGCTTCATCTTCTGTCCCTACCAGACTCAAGAAGACTATGGTGTGCCTCAGCAGGTTTTATATCTCTGAAGACCCCGCTGTGTCAGGCCTGGTGGGAATTATTACAATGAAGAAAATTCCAGTTCAACTGTCCACTTCTGGGCCTTCATTCTAGTTGTACCAATGACCAAACCTCCACCTGTATTGGACTGGACGTTTCTAAGATGTTTCCTTTCTTCAGAAACCAGACTCAAAGGGCTCCATACTTCACAAGTGTATTGCATAAGAACACTGCTTTCTCTACACCGGACTCAGACCCAGACTGTTTCAGGTGGCTGCAGTCTAATCCACATCAGTTTAAGCGAAGACCAACTTCAATTTCCAAACCATGTCAATCTTGACCTTCTTTAGTAGACATCAGCTCTTCTACCAGCTTGGACTCTAGCTGGCCCCAAATCCACTGGTGCTCCTTATCCATCAGGAATGGCAAACATCTAATCTTCACTAAACCTCCCCTGTTGGGATTCCATGGAGGAGCTGCTTGCAGGATACTCTGCACCTACCAACAGCTTTGTGCGGTTGCAATATTGTTTATGTTTTGCCAACTCCTTCTTTCAAACTGAGGGTGGAACACGATGAAGTAGGAGCGTGAAACATTTTAAGGAAGAAAAGGCTAGAGAAGTTGTCATCAATGTATTCAAGCCCATGAGCAAACCTAAAGAGAGATTAGGGAGGAAGTATTTATTTTACCTACTCTGTCCTATTTTTTTTTAAAGTGGCCCCTCTTCCACAGCAACCTCATTTGGCCAGAGCCGCAGAGGGATGTAAAGGGTGAATCTCTACTAGGTAGCCTCCAGTTCCCAGTCTCAGGGCCTGATGTTCTTTTCCACTTGATATAAGTATCCTCATGATAGTGATGTACTGGATACAGGCCTGTTAGATCAATCTAAAGCAAAAATGGGAGGTTGTAGTTTTACAGAAGGAACAGAGGGAACACTTAAGTTGTTTAAATGTTTTGGGTTTAGGTTTTTTTCTCCATGCAAACAAAGTTATGCCATAAACACTACCTTTGTTAAGAAAGAAGCATATCAGGTTGGGAGGGCTAAAATGACAAGGAACCCCTTATTTGGGGGGATGTCCATCATAGCAAGAGCCTGGCCAGTAAGTGGGTGGATTTGAGATGGGGGTTAGAGATGGACTAGGTGACAGGTAGGGGCTAGAAATGGACCTGTGGCCCCTCTCAGCATCATGACTTCAGAAGGCAGTTAGTGACATGATTTGGGCAATAGCAGCTCCACTGCAGCCTTCGTTTTCCTAACCAGGGAGGGATATAGCATAAGTGTCCGAGGGCTTTTATTATTATTTTTTGGACTAAACTCCCAGAATCTCATTGAATTTCCAGTGACCACACTTGCTGTGGAGATTCTGGGAGCTCCAGCTCCAAAAAGTAACCGGTTCAAGCCTTGAGATGCCCTCTGTTTGCAAGTAAAATTGAACAGTTCCTGCCCCTGCTGCTTCCCAAGGGGACTTGGCACAAAGAGATGGTGGAAGGGGCACGAGGAAGCACGACTTTACACATCCATCTTGGGAAGGCACCAGTGAGGATTCAGTTTGTCAATTATTTATTTACAGTTTTATCATCACTGGAGAAAGAGACAGTTAGGGCTTTTCTGCTAAGATTCTATTCATCAGATGTGCAATGTAAAATTATACCAGCACAGCCACACTAGCCAGCATGGTATATAGTATTTTGAGTGTCAAACTATGACTCTGGAGACTAGAGTTGGAATCCTTACTCAAGCACTGGGTGACCTTGGGCAAGTCACACTCTCTCAGCCTCAGAGGAAGGAAATGCAAAACCTCTTTGAACAAATCTTGCAAGAAAACCCCATGAAAGGGCCACTATAAGCCAGAAATGACTTGGAGGCATACAACAACAAGCCAGAGGACTGTAGTTTTAGGGGTAGAGTGGGACATTTCAGGCCATGGGGCTAGATATGGCCCTCCTGGTGTTCCCTGGAGAGCCACACCCCCTTTCTCATGACACTACCCTTTGGTGCCATTCTTTGCCCCCCATTCTAAAATGTCAATGTGCTTCTCCTAAAGTTTAATTATTAGAAGTAAGAACTTTAACATAGTCTAGTATTTTTGGTCCCAATCTTTTGCTAGTCATCCGTGGAATCCCTCATCCCATTGCCCACATCTCTGAAATGGGAACATCTCTAAAGCTGAACTTCTCTCTCCAGCTGAGAGAGGTTGCCCCTCCTGGCTTTAAATCCCTGTCTTTTTCACGATGTGAATGCAGTGTTGCTGAAGGGTTTTTGCTTTGTTTTTTCATGTAAATAGCAACCAGGATGAGCTGCTGTTTACATAATGAAACACAAGTATGCCTTGCCTACATTTATGTAATTTAACTTTGCCATTTAGTATGGCCCTCCCTGACCCTTTATTATTCAAAATATGTGCCTTCTTGCTTGGAGATGCATTACAGCTGCTGTCCTACTCAGACTCCTGCTTGGAATCATGTACCCCTCAGCATTTCCCAGGTGAAAACCAGGACATAGCAACATAAAGATGGCAAAAGTTACAAACGATGAAGTGCACACAAGCTTACAGATGCTGTAACAGTTTGCTTTTGCCAGAGCCAACTGTGAAAGACAAGATTCTGTCCTCTCCGCTTCCAAGTTATTTGACTGCAAACTACTTTTTACTTTGAAATTAGTTTGCAGAAAATGAAGTAAGCTGAGGACAAAGAGTGAGAGCCGGTGTTGTGTAGAGATTACTATTGGAGACCAGGGTTTGAATTCTGGCTTAGCCATGGAAACACACTGGGTGACCTTGAGCAAGTCACATTCTCTCAGGCCAGCAACCCAAATCACAGGATGCTCATACACGGCACGATCAAGATGCTCCTTGTGTTCTAGGAAGGGAGATAAAGGACTAATCTAGAAAGTAGAAGGGATTGTGGAAGGGGCTGTGGGATGTTGAAACAAGCTTCAGAAGGAAATCTGGATTTTACACATTGATTCAAAATAAGAAGCCAAGCTGTAGGCAGCAGGTTCCTAGTTATATGTGTTTGTATATTTTTGCTTGGTCTTGCACACATTTCTTGCTTCTGTTTTTGGAAATTTTTTCCATTTTTTTTTTTTTTAATTTCAAGGGAACTATAAAGACAAAAATGGAAGTGAAAATTTTTTCAGCTATTTCTTAAAATCACGAGGTCTAGCAACTTGTTATATTTGTTATAAAAAAAGAGGTTCCCAAGATGTCTGTCTTCTTGTTAGATAAATGATTTTGCCCTGGCTGGCCCGACAAAGCTTAGAGTTCTGTCTAACACACACAACATTCCATCTACTGATTACATTGTTTGGATAGCAAACAACTATCAGAAGCACTGTCCAAGTCTACTGTTTTTTCCAGCTGTGTTCATGCAGTCTTTTAAAGGTAACCGATCCAGGACAAGTTTATTTTCATGTGAATACTTGTGATTTGAACTGTTAGGAAGGAAGAAAATGTTATTCCATCCACATTGCTTCATATAAAATTATTTCATCTGATTTTTTTTCACTGTGCTCAAGTGTTGAACTATCTACTTCCTCATCACCCTCCACCATCAAGTTTATTTTTATAGCATTGCAAAAATCACATGCGCATTCTCATTTGATATGTAAGAGCAGCTTTTATCTGCTTGTCTTGCTTGGAGTTTGCCTTAGGGGTGACCTGATGTTGCGTATTAGAGAATTTGGTGAAGATTTCTGGACTGGTAGAATAGCCAAGGAACAAGGTGTGAAACTGACCTGCAGCCAGAAGCCTGTATGAAAAGTTGCAAGGATGCATAACCTCCCACACTTTACAGATGAAAACTAGGCTATATGTGGCCAAGACGTCAAAGGTTATTAATAAGCACAAAACAAGAGAGGCCGCAGCAGTTTGCTTTTGCTTGAGGCTACAGGGAAGGGTAAGATTCAGCCTCTTTTCTCTCCCCCTTCCCCAGTTAATTGAGTGCAAGCTACTTTTGCACTTTGCACTTGGTTTGCAGCAACTGAGTAAAGACAAAGGGTGAGAGCCAATGTAATGTAGAGGCTATGACTGGAGACCAGAATTCGAATCTTTGCTCAGTCATGGAAACCTGCCTGGTGACCTTGGGCAAGTCACACTCTTGCAGGCTCAGCAGCAAACTCCCTTTGAACGGATCTTGCCAAGAAAGCCCTGTGATAGATTTGCCTTTGTTGGGATTGACTTGTAGGTACACAACCACAACAAAGGGGAAATGTGGGAGAAGAGAGGCATTGTAAAAGGAGTTGAGAAAGTGTAATGCCAAAAAATCAATCAGGATTGCCCTGCCAAATCAGGATAGTTGGAGGGTATGAGGATGATGGATCCCTACAATGGGGTGGAGAAAGAAAGGTCTATAGGTCACATGTTTCTACTTTTTATGACCTCCCCGAAACCCACCATGTGGCATTGTGCTCCTGTCCCAAGCCCTTTCAAAAAGCCAACATTGCTTTGGGGTTGCTGACAGCACCCTGCTAAGTCTCACCAGTGATAAAAATTGCCCTCCCAGACCTGGCACAGTTGCCCACCCCTGCCCTAGAGAGTGCTTCCTTCAAAGGCTCACACGATGGTATATCTCAGTGCCACTCAAAGTCATGGTTCTTGGGCCAGTAACGGTCTATGAGCCGTTGGCTGGCAGTCCGTAGAGAGTTCCCAGGAAAGAAACAGTTGTAGCCAACGGGCACAAATGCTGTACTGAGCCTTGATAAATGAGAGAAACAATTTCTGGTCCCCTACATCAGATAGTCTGAGAAGCACTGGTGCTAATCCCCCCCTTCAGCCTCTTACCCCCATGTTGTAGGGTGGGCTTTATCCTGTAGTCAGGCCTTGCAGCTGTAGTCTATCACACCAGTTAACACCACCAGCATCTGCAACCCAAACCCCCCAAACTCCACAGCCAGAGCAATTGATGCAAATTATCTATAGAAGGAGAAAAAAAACTATGAATATCCTTGTTTACATTTGCTTAGTTTTAGCCTGATTCGTTTTGCTGCAAATGTTCTGCACCTGCAAGGCCATCCTCCACCACCTTTCCTGTAGGGGTAGGTGGGAAGCCTCTGCACCCTGTCCCCATTCTTTGACACTGACCGAGTTTCCTCACCTAGCAGATGCTAGGGCAGGAAGACTCACGTGGCAATACTCCGTCAGACATCAGGATCAAGGCAATGCATTTCATTCCAGCTGGGGGGAGGTCTAAGGACCCTTGCCCACCCACATTTCCTGAGGTCTGGCTGCCAGCCTTTTTGCAGTCTTCTGGGGACCCAAAAGTGCAGTCTGAATTCCAGGTGGGCCTTGTTGCTTTGATGATGTGCCTCTAACAGCATTTCCGCTGGAATAAAGCATTTACCTTTACCAGCTTGAGTCTCCTCTGTTGTTCATTCCATACAGTGACACGCGGTGGATATTGTCACAGAGGTGATAGCCTCTATGGGAAAGCGTACATCAAGTCTCGGGCTCTCTTGTCCTTTCAGTCAAACCCAGTGACACTCATACAGGGAGAACACTGGTTTTGGAGCAGCCTCAGATGTAGAACTGACATACCCTCCAACATTTTATACATGAAAACTGGGACATGTGTAGCCAAGTAGCATCAGAGTGTGGTCAAGATGGCAAAAATTACTAAGGAAAAAGAATACACAAGCTAGGAGAGGCGGCAGCAGTTTGCTTTTGCCTGAGCCTACTGGGAAGGGAAGGCTCTGCCCCCTCTTTTTCCTGTCATTGAGTTGAACTGATCAGTGAGACAAAAAAATCTGGACCTCACCCGAGCATCCAACACCCAAATACACACTTTCCACTCTTACCGTTTTTCAAAACATCTTGGTCTGTATATTTATGTGTATATCTAGGATGAGAATGTATACCTCCCTGATCTTAAACATTGGTGTAGCTTGCTAGGAAAACAAGGGAATACAATATGCAATCCACCATAGTGTGATCTATAAACACATCTGTAGAAAAAGTGAGACACAAACGGGGATCAAACTAACCAGCTTAAATTAAAAGCCTGGAAGAATAATAGTGTTGCGGTATGGGACTGAAATGGTATGAAAATTGTGGCCCGGTGAGCCTGTTGGGGGGAAGCATTCGAGAGCTGCAGGGCTACCACCGAGAAGATCCTGCCTGAAGCTGGCAGGACTTAAAAAGTTCTGGCAACACACTTATGTGGAAAACTTGAGGAAGTGCAGAGGGAGGATGACATGAGCCAGCTGGGTGGTGGTATGAGAGGGTTTTCGTGGCACATTGTCGTGGCCAGTCATTGGCTGTTTGGGTTTGGGTGGATCTGTGTGCCTCCTTTCAAAGCATCAGAATAGTTCTGCGGGTCTTACCCTGGTTCACTAAGGTAATGTCACAAGAAGTTTCTGGGAATACTAGCTCTAGCTTAGGACAATCTACAATCACATACCGAAGCTCTCTTGGATTTTGGACAACAGTCTCTTCCCAAGTCGTGGAATCATCGAGTTAGAAGGGGCCTCTTGGGCCACTGAATCAACCCCTTGCTCAATATGGATCTTCTAAGTATCTTTGCCCCAGATTATACAGGATTCATCCCCCATAACCCCTAAAGTTACTTTTGGATTGCAACTTCCAGAATCCCATAGCCCATTTGGCATTTGAGACATTGCAGTCCAAGAAAGAAACTCTGGGAAGCTCTGCCCATAGGCAATCGGAGATGATCAGGCCACCACAGAGGTTTTGGGGGGTAGGGACCCGTTTTGGAGTTCCACACAGCTTTTCTGTATCCCAGGGCATGGCAAGTGTTCCCAATCCATGTGAGTAACTGGCTGGGCCATCGCCAGAGCACTCCCAGCCCGGCCAAAGGAAACTTTCAAATTCCTTTCTCTGGCCAAAAAGAACAGGCGGTACCAAGCCGCTCCGAACAAGCAATCCCACCGTGGGGCTGGCAGCAGGGCAAACTCCCATCGAGCCCAACCTGCTCTTAGCCTTCCCTGTGTTAGGAGAGGGTAGAGCCAGCATTATGGAGGCTTTGTGGACAGGATGACTTAGCTGGGAACCCTTTTGAACTGGGAGTGGGGACGTGAGTCACAGCAAAAATGCCTGAAGAAACTCAAGATTTTAAATGCTAGGAAAAAATAGCAACAACCCTAGTGTATTTTTAAAATTCAGCCCAGCGAAAGAATTTGCAAAAGTAAACAGGCTTCATGAATTTTCTCTTTATCTGCTTAGCCTAATTCTATTAATAATCTTTAGCTGACTCCACCCCACCCCTAGCTTGGAAACCACCAACTTTTGAAAAGCTTCGCTGGATGATTGCTTGGAACAAGTTTTAATCACCACAGTCGAGGAGGCAAGAGGATATTCACAAACCCCAAATAACATGGATTCAGTTCTCGTATGACTAATAAGCATGGAATGAAAAAACTGAGCAGGAGGGTTTAGATCCACCCTTCTGGCAGCTATTTATTTCTCTCCATTATATATATATAGTGGCGTATTAACTCTCTCGTCCTCCACAGTCCAAAGTTCTTAATGCAACTTGCAAATGATAACTTCGCTGCCAATTGTCTCACTTTGGCTGGGACAGTCTTGATCAATCCGGTCATCTCATTTTTTCAGCTGCTTTTAAAATGTCCCATTTTCTCAATTTATTTCCAACATTGGCACAAATTAAAATTGCTTCGACCAAACTGAAAGCAAGCAAAGGTTTTGCAAAAGCATAAACAACCCAAAACAGGCGTTAAGCGGATGCCAGTTAATTCCCAAAGCTCTTGTGGAATTTTTTTTACAAAAATACAAGTCAAAAAAGAGGAGAAACTTAAAAGCCTCTCAAGGGAAAGCATTCTGTGGACCTGAAGCCCCCCATCCTCCAGTTTTCTCCAAATTGCTGACTTCCAGTTGTGTTGGACAACAGCTCTCAGCATCCTCAAACATGCTGGTTGGGGATTATGGAGTTTGTGATCCAGTACCTCTAGGGGTTCCAGTTTCAGGCTGAGGCTGCTTTTCGACACTGTTGATGAATAAAATAGTGGTTACATGATAGGTCTTGAAAGGGCAGTAAATATGGATTAAGCATTTGCTAGCAAGAACATGGGTTTCCTAGATCTGCTTCCTCTGTTTCAATCTGCTGGATGCCCTACTTCTTCTGCCTCGAGGGTGGGAGAATTGCCTTTGGTGTCATAGCAATCCGCTCACCTTAAGACAGGATTTCCCCTCTGTATGGGAGGGGGAGCGTAATTCTATCCTTCCTTGCCTGTTTGCAATTTCCAAGTTTTGATTGGGAACACATGTAACGGCTATTCGTTCACCCCTACTTGCTCAACCTTCTGCCCTCACTCGAAGAGGGGCACAACCAAAGTAGACTCCGAAAACATTTTCCGGGTGTTGGAAAAAGAGGGAGGTAGAAGGTGGGGCAGGAAGGGGAGAAATGAGTGTCAGGGAAGCTCACAGAGCCAAGCACACAGTGTGTTTGGGTGGAAAATTGGCGGTTGGGTAGGGGATGACGCAGGAGGTTCTGCTGCTTCTGGGACACGAAATAGAAATAAGATACGCTTCAGGATTTCCCTTTCCTTCTTTTTGTACCTTCGTACCAAGCACTGCTGTGTTTAGCATTGTTGCAGACCAAGGCTAAAGAATAACTGGCCCTCCCATCATCCTCCAGCATCACAGACTAGCTGGCGTGTGTTGTTGGGACGTGCTGTCCTTAAACATCTGGAAGGCCATCAGCTCCCCTGTTGTAACAAAGACCTTGAACCATATAAAGTGCAGGGTAGAATGAGACTGGGAAAGTTCCTTTTTTTTGGAGTACAGCTCTGAGAATTTCCCCAGCCACCATGCTGCAGAGCCAAAACAAACCCCAAACTGCAAACCCCAGGATTCCATAGGAGTTGCACGTGGAATAATAGCACTATAACAGGCTAGTGCGGAAATGGCCTTGGGTTCACCAAAAGGAAGCCTCGCTGCAGGTCTCTTTGAGAAGCAGAGCTGGGGAGAGGGGAAGCTTTCATGCTCAAAAGACTGCATTGACTGTGGAGAAGCATGTGGGAGGGGGCACATGCCAATAGTGGGTGGTGCAATTCCTGCTGGCGTGCAGCCCTGACATGCTTGCCTAAACAAATCCAGAAACAGACAGATGCACACATACACACATTCCATTTACCCTACTCATATACAAAGCTTCATAATGTGACTCCTTTTTGCACTCCAGCTACCTGAATCCATCAGGCCAAGCTACTTGGGGATTCTGAGAGTTGTAGTCTCCAAAAGTAACTTTGGAAGGATGCACAATACTTAGTGAAAAGCACAATATTGTATTAGTTGTATAACTCAGTAGTAGGACTTACAGATCTTCCTTAAAACACAAATGAGTGTAATATGAAAATACTTACTAATCCATTTCAACAAGAACATATTTCCTAGCAATTAAGATCCCATTATTAGTACTTATTTTATGCTCCCCTCTCTCCAAGACAGTGAGATGTACAATGTTGGTGCTCTGTTCTACTGTATCTCTATAATCTTGTGTTTCTTTCTATTGGGAGGTGGGCAGGAGCAAGCATGCAGGCCTGTTGGGGAAATCCCCCCGCGACAACACCAGCGCTTTTGAAAATGTAAAACATAAAAATCAGAAGAGACGACTATATGAGCTTCCCAGAAGTCTCTTAACAAGTTTTGCCACCAGACCAAGGTAAACACTGTAGGTAACTGGACTTGAGATGGGATAAAGGTATTACTCCAGGTAAGAATCCCACCTGCCATGAAATTTTCCTTCATTCCCCCAAATTTCTAGAACTGCAGAGAGTGAGGTGCTGAAAACCATTCATACATAGAATCTTAGAAATGTAGAGTTGGAAGAGACCCCAGGGGCCATCCAGTCCAACCCCCTGCCATGCAGGAACACCCTCAAAGCACTCCCTTTGAGATGGCCATCCAGCCTCTGCTTAAAAACCTCCAAGGAAGGAGACTCCACCACACTCCATGGAGGCAGCAGATTCCACTGCTGGACAGCCCTGACCGTCAGGAAGTTCTTCCTGAGGTTCAGGTGGAATCTCCTTTCCTGCAGCTTGAATCCATTGCTCCTTGTCCTGGTCTCTGGAGCAGCAGAAAACAAGCCCACTCCCTCATCTACATGGCATCCCTTCCAATATTTAAACATGGCTATCCTCTCCTCTCTTAACCTTCTCTTCTGCAGACTCTTCTGTTTTCTGTGTTTGCACTCCCTGGGCCATTTTGCCCATCCCTTTCTTTCAAATGCCCAAACTCTATTTCTAAGGCCATTTCTGCACTAGACTATTATAGCACTATTATTCCACTTGCAGCATCCTATGGAATCCTGGGGTTTGCAGTTTGGGGAGGGCTGGCCGGCCCCTCCCGAAACCACAAACCCTAGGATTCCATAGGACGTTGCAAGTGGAATAATAGCGCTATAACAGGCTAGTGTGGAAATGGCCTAAATGTTTGACTTAAGTTACTACAGTGCTAGAAATTTGGGGTCTGAAGGAAAATCTCACTGTGAGGTGCAGAATTCTTATTCTTACCTACACCTCTACGTGCTGCAAAATTAGGAAATGAAAGAAAAGAAATTTTGTTGTGGGGAACAATGCCTTTGTGTTGCTCCTTGTGTAGTTACACTTTGAACACCCTCGCCGTCCCCTTGGAAGATGTGCATTGCAACCCATCAAACTCTGACCCTTCTATAAACTGTAATGAAACAGGAAAAAAAAACATTAATAGAATGTATTGTATTTTGCTATTACAGATCTAATTAAATCCAGCTTATCAGAATTACTAAGAGCCACAAGTAAATTATTCAGTTTATTATGGCTCAAAAGAAAAGAAAAAAAGGCCATTTCTGCACTAGACTGTTATAGTGCTATGATTCCACTTTCAACATCCTATGGAATCCTGGGGTTTGCAGTGGAGGGAGGGCCCCCCTCCCAAAACTGCAGAATTCCATAGGATGTTCAAAGGGGAATGAGAGCGCTATAACAGTCTAGTGCGGAAATGGCATTAGGCAAAAGCAACCACGGTCCAGTGTTGCCTGGCCACATCTGGTCCGGTTTTCATCTGTCTGAGGCAGGGGTTCTTGCAAACTGCAAACCTCAGGATTCCAGAGGATGTTGAAAGTGGAATTGTAGCGCAATAACAGTCTAGTGTGGAAATGGCCATAGAAGGGTTTCCATCGTGCAGAGAGAAGTGACTAGTGGGGTGTCACAGGGTTCTGTCCTGGGTCCAGGGCTGTTCAATATTTTTATCAATGACCTGGATGAAGGAATAGAGGGCATGCTCATCAAATTTGCAGATGACACCAAATTGGGAGGGGTTGCTAATACGCCAGAGGACAGGATCAAAATTCAAAATGACCTGGACAGATTGGAGAGCTGGGCCAGGGCGAACAAAATGAAATTCAACAGAGAGAAGTGTAAGGTCCTACACTTAGGTAGAAAAAATGGAATCCACAAATATAGGATGGGGGACACGTGGCTGGATAGCAGTGCGTGTGAAAGGGATCTAGGAGTCTTCATAGACCACACGCTGAACAGGAGTCAGCAGTGTGATGCGGCAGCCAAGAAAGCCAATGCAATTCTCAGCTGCATCAATGGGAGTATGGTGTCTAGATCGAGGGAGGTACTGGTATCACTCTACTCTGCTTTGGTTAGACCCCATCTTGAATACTGTGTCCAGTTCTGGGCACCCCAATTCAAGAAGGATATTGACAAGCTGGAGCCAGTCCAGGGGAGGGCGACCAAAATGGTGAGGGGCCTGGAAGCCATGAAGCCCTATGAGGATAGACTTAGAGAGCTGGGTATGTTTAGTCTACAGAAGAGAAGGTTAAGAGGGGACATGATAGCCATGTTTAAATATTTGAAGGGATGCCATGTAGAGGAAGGAGAGGGCTTGTTTTCTGCTGCTCCAGAGACCAGGACAAGGGAGGTCAATGGGATTCAAGCTGGATGGCAATCTCGGGATGCTCTCAGGAAGAACTTCCTGACAGTCAGGGCTGTCCGGCAGTGGATTGCTGCCTCGGAGTGTAGTGGAGTCTCCTTCTTTGGAGGTTTTTAAGCAGAGGCTGGATGGCCATCTGTCGGGAATGCTTTGAGGGTGTTCCTGCATGGCAGGGGGTTGGACTGGATGGCCCCTGGGGTCTCCTCCAACTCTCATCTAAATTTTTATGATTCTAGGATTGCTTCTGGCTAAGGCTACAAGGGAGGAGGCAGCCTGCATTCTCCAGCCAGATGACGCAGCACGGATGCCATCGGGGGATCTCTGCCAGCCCTCCAACTCCTGCAAACATCCCATCCTGGCAGCAGCCGCTCGGCCGCGCCCAGCGCCGGGCTCCCCCCCCCGGGGACTGGGGAGGGCTGGAGCTGGCGCGCCCCCTGGTGGCCGCACCTCAGAACTGCCGGACAATCTGCGGCACCGAGGGAAAAGTCTCGGGGAAAGTCTCCGCACGAGACTGTTATAGCGCTATGATTCCACTTTCAACCTCCTATGGAATCCTGGGCTTTGCCGTTCAGGGAGGGGCCTCAAAGGCGCTACGGTTCCCCTGTCAACGTGCTATGGAACCCTGAGGTCTGCAGTTGAGGGAGGGGCCCCCTCCCCAAACCTCAGAATCCCATAGGATGTTCAAAGCGGAATCATAGCGCCATAAGACTCTAGTGCGGACATGGCGTTAGGCACGCACGTTCGCTTTCGACGTAGCACCGGACGTTCAGATTGGGCAGCATTTGCCCTTGTTCCCTGTTCCCTCCCGTTGCCACTCAAGCCCCTCGCTTGCGGGCCGGAAGTGATCTCCCAGACGTAAGAGACCCGGCGCCCCACAGCGGAAGTGGCTTCCCTCGGCGGCGCTTGACTTCCGGTTCCGTCTTTCTTCCCTGCTCGTGGCCCAAGATGGCGGCGCAGGAGCCGGCGGCGTCGGGAGAGGCGGCTTCTTCGGGTTTCCTTGGCTTCGGCGCCACCTCGCGCGACCCGAGCCGGCTCCCTTCGCGGCGGGCGGGCGGCCGAGGCGCCCGGAACCGCAAGAAGGGTTGGAAACGGTGGCGGGGCCCGGAGGCGCAGCTGGGCCGGGAGCTCGGGGACTGGCTGGAGGAGAATGCGGCCGAGCTGCGGCAGTTGGGGTGAGGGGCCGGGCTGGGGGGGCGGTTCCGGGACTCCTCGCCGCCGAAGGAGCTCCTCCAGGGTCTGGAGAGATTCGTCCTTCTGTGCGTTAGAGGCTCAGGCCATTTCCGCACTAGCCTGTTATAGCGCGATGATTCCACTTTCAACCTCCTCTGGAATCCTGGGGTTTGCAGTTTCGGGAGGGGCCGGCCGGCCCCTCCCGAAACTGCAAACTCCAGGATTCCAAAGGAGGTTGAAAGTGGAATCATCGCGCTATAACAGGCTAGTGCGGAAATGGCCTCAGAGGAGGATGGTGGGGAGTGTGGAAAAGAGCTGGAAAGTGGATAGTGAGGAAATAGATGAACGGTTTGTTTGTAAATGTGGACTGTGGCCCATGAACGGATATTTGGTAGACTTTACGTGCCCTTAGGATTCTTTTGTTGTTGCAGTAGGTTAGGGGGGAACCTTTTTGGGGGAAGAAAGTAATATAGAGCCTTCAGTTTTCAGGGCCAGCATCCTTATGAATATAGGCTAGTGGGAAGCATCAAAGACAGAAGATTGTTGCCTTCGCATCCCATTTATAGGGCTTCCCAAGGATGTCCGCCCATTGTAGAAGACATGAGGCTGGATTTAATCGGCTCTGAGAATGCATTTATGAAAAAAACCATTAGTAATGGAAGGAGGTACAGAAAGTCCTTAATAGTCCTTAATAAAAGGTGGTGTTCAGACATGCTGTTCAGACACGCATTTTGGACACTGAAGGTTCTCTCGTCCCATCTTGGCATCTCAGTTTAAAAGGATGTTGGAAACAGATGTGGTGGAAAGGCATTGGGGACCTGCTGCTGGTCAGATATAGTGATATCAAACTAACTGGAGGAACCTTAGCACATGATTTAGTGAATGTTGGTCAGGCACTAGTTTCCAGGTTCAATTAAATCATCAGTGAAAAGGATCTGATAAAATCTATAGGCAGACCCCATTCTAAGAGTGTGTACTCCATCTGCTAGTTGGAGTACATAGAGCTGGACTGGAGAAGGCAGGAACAGAACTTGAGAAAGACATTTTCTTGGACTGCAGTTTCCAAAATTTCCAGTTAACATGGCCAGATTGCCAAGCAACTTTTCCAACTTATGTCAGGATTGATATGAGTTTGCTATGACATGAGGGATGTGTGTGCAAAGATAACAATCCTGGCATAAGTTGGAAAAGTTGTTTGTAGAGATTACAAGACTGTAGATATAGAGCAGTTTCACAACCTAAAAGTATTTGGTAAATCTTAGAAGGGGTATGTACTGAAGAGAACTGGTTGCAAAAAATCATGGTCCAGACAGGGCTGTCCAGTGGAGAGGAAGAACAGAACATTCACATTAAAGGATAAAGCCAGGCCCATGAAAAGGCTGCTTATTTGTATGGTAAAAGCAGTGTATGTGCCTCCGTAAAATGGATTGTTGCCAAGTAATTCCTTGAAGGAACAATAGGAAGAGATGTTGGGAAAGTAACTTGGATAAAAATGAAGTAACAGATTGCGGGTACTTACGAGCTAACAGTTCTGGCAAGAGCAGAGTTACTAAAATGCAAAGAGGTTATTAATTGGAGTCCTTGAGGCATCCATAAGATTGTGTTGGCGTGGGTGAAGTCTGTTTCAGATGGGTAAATCATTCAAGTAAAGAGGCTTTGTTGAACATAAAATGGGATGAGAATATGGGTCTTGAGATATTTGCATAGGTGTTGGTTGTTTTATAATGCATAAAATTCCTTTCAGTTGAAGACTGGAAAACATCTGTCTTGAGAACTAATGGACTGTCATTTTCTTCCTTTCCAGAGGGCCTTTGTCAGAGAAATCAAATGAGAGCCTCTTCTTTGTAGACATTGGCAATGAAGCAAAAGAGGCTGCAACAGACAAAGGTAGGTCATCTTTGTTTGGATTTAATAGAGAAATGGAAGCTTGGATCTGAAGGGAAAGGACTGCCTTCTTCCCATTGTGTTTGATGCATATCATCTCTTTATATATTGATTAATTAATTCATTGAAGAAATAACTAAAACACAATAGACATAAAACCAAATTCGTATTTAAAAAAACCCGAGACAAACATTGTTTATAAAGCCAGAATAGAGACTCCTAATTTTAGAATCCTGGGGCCACGTGAAACATCACAGCCTTTACTGTCTGCTGGAAACACAGAAGTGATGGAGCCAGCCTGACCTCTCTCTGGAGGGGGAGTTCCACAGTTGGGGTACTGCTACAGAGAAAGCCCTGTAACCTGTATCCTCCAGCCTTGCCTGACAGGGTGTTGGCACACATAACATGGTCTCTGCTGATGAACTTAGATGTGGGGCAGGCTCATATGGAAAGAGGTAGTCTTTCAGGGCTTTATATATCAAGGCAAGCATCTTGAATTAGACTGGGAAGCAACTTGTGTTCTATTCAGATATCCTTGGAGCATGTCATTCCAGAGCTTATTATCAGTGGTAATATACTTTTGTTTTTGCCCTTTCCTCTAGCACAGGGGTTCTCAGCCTTTGATCTTCCAGCTGTTTTATTCTTCAACTGATGGAATTCTGGGAGTTGGAAGTCCAAAACATCTGGAAGACCAAAGACTGAGAACCACTGCTCTAATAGTTCACTTGGGAAGCTAGAGTAAGGATGTCTGGAGTGATTGCTATGGTCATAATGTCCTGGCACTCTCCTTTGAGGGCTTTAGTACTACTAGCTGAAACCTGTTGTCAACAGGATGTTGGGGAGGTGAAGGAAACTACAGGTACCAGAGCTGCTGCTTTGGAAGGGATGTTTGGTTTGGTGTTTTGAGTTGGGGACTTTGAATGTTTAAGTTAGGTCTCCTTTGAGTTCTAATCTCATATTTTTGCCTAGTGTATGTGTGGCTTGTGCCTCTATCATAGATTTCTGTGTTGTTTTTGTTTAAGCTCAAAAACAGAAACGTGCCAAGGATAAACCTTTGAAGATTGACTTGATCCTACAGCCAGATTCCAAAGTGCCTCCACCCAAAGAGTAAGTTTTCTCTTACATCCTTCTCTAAGTGTATGTGTGTGCATGCACAATGAACTTTGGGAATTCACACATCCTGTTTGGGGCTCCGGATAAGCTGTCTCTTGGGTATGAAGAGACGAAATCTAAGTTGGTGGTGGCCTAGGAAGGGAGAACATAAGTTAAGTGATCAGTTGTATCTCTGAGATATACACTGTATCTAACTGAACCATAAAATCATCAAAATATATAGCTATGAACGTTTTGTGGTTTGTCATCTTTGTAGTAAAGAGTGTATGTTTCCTTCCGTTTGGTCCTTTCAGTGTTACAAAGCAATTGATCATTTCTCCCTTTCCGCCTCTAAGCCTAGTTCAGCTAGCTGTTTGTTAATTTGGCAGAAGTGGGGAACATGATGGTTTCCAGATGTTGTGGCATTACACCGTCTCATTCCTTAGTCAGGATGGTCTATGGTGAGGTATGCTAGGAGTTGTAGTCCAACTTCATCTGGAGGGCCATGTATTCCATGTCCCTGCTGTGTAACTTGCTTCCTTGACTCTTCAGGTTAGAAGAGATTCTCTCCATCTGACAATGTCTCCCTTCAGTTACTATACCCTTTAATGATTAATTACTAATCTAATTCATAATTCTTTTGCTAGCCTTTCTTCCAAGAAACCTTGAGGAGATGGTATTGTTGCTTGATTGGTTTAAATGTGCAACATTAGACATCAATATGAAGAAGCTACAGGATCTCCAAAGATGGTTTCTGCAAAGGAGTGGGAGAATGAATGAGCCTTATCTTCTTCTTATCTTCTTAGCATCCTCACCCATCAGGTCCCCAATGCGAAGAAACTGAAGAAGAAGCAACAGCTTTGGGAAAAGCTGGAAAAGAAAGGGCTGATCCCTCGGAAAGAACGCCTTCTTCAGGAAAGGTTGCAGAAACCAGCAGCAGTGAAAATCAACCCTGAGGAAACAGATAGAGGCACCAATCCCTCCAGGAGTTTTTATGACATTTGGTCAGATTCAAGTAAGTTAAGAAGGAGTGGGGGTCTGGAATTTTGCATTTTCTCCTCTTAGATCTAGGAGGAAGATGAGGTCTCGGGAGTTACATAGGTTGGTAGGACTGGACAGGTATGGCTGCATTGTAAGACTATAAGAGCTGTGCTGATCAGACCACAGTCCTATCTGTTAGTACAGCAGCCACCCAGCTGCTTCTGGGGAGCCTGGCAACATTGAAAGTGCATTTGTGGCTCTATGCACAGTGTTGTAATTCTCTGGTCATCAGACTGGGATGCTGGGCCTATTTTTTACAAAGAGCCCCTAACCCTTTATGCCAGCATTTGTGATCCGCCTCTGCAGTCTGGAGGGAAGCTGTGCTATTATGTCGAATTCTTTGAGAAAGGGACTGTTAGTGGCTACATGATGGATATTCCCTCCTCCACTAGAAGAAGAGCATCTGTGTGTATCACTTGCTGCGGAGTAGGAAGAGGGGTGGGTCAGAGCCACACAGGTATTCTATAGTTGCTTTTCCTTAATCTTTTGCTCTGCTGGCCATGGTTTGCAGTCCACACCTTGTTGCTTCCATTTTTGCCTCTTGGCATGTTGTGCTCCAAATTGCATGGACTCTTATCTATAGATGAAGATAGAGGAGATAAGGGAAGCGGGGGGGGTTAGTAAGATTCTGCCTGCTGATATCACTTTCACACTATGCGTGGTCAACAGAACATGCAAAATGGCACTGTGTTACATGGAATGTATTTAGGTGAAAGGAACGAAGATGCTGATTATCTCTCTATTCATGTGCATCTTGAGGGCACTGAGCTGGGGAAGACTAGCCTAGCTGGAGAACTTACAGAACATTTTGGGTGTCACTCTAGCCTTCTCCAGGAGAGGTCAGCACTTGCCAACACCTTAAGTTGAAGTATTGGCTTAATATCTTGGGAAAGCTTTAGCACCATTTCTGGGTCTTTTCTTTCTCTGGTCACTCTCTCTTCCGCTCTAGATATTTAAGCTTTTTTGGATCTAACACAGACATGGGATTCAGTGTCCTTCAGACACTGCTGGGCTGCAAGTCCCCACTGCCCTAGACAGAAAAGCCAGTGGTGAGGAGTGCTTACTGAGGACTGTTGAAAGTTGTGGGCCAACACTGCCTGGAGGGCTGCGTGAGTTCCACCTTCATCTAAAGCCCCTTGACATGTACAGGTGTCTCCAGAGCAAGCAATGGCACCCTACAAGTCTTGGCTCTCTTGCCAGCGTAGTTGGGCACTAGAATCTGGTGGGGAAATGAACACATAAAGTGGGTAGGTTACTCTTTGGGACTTTTGGTCCATGGTGGGGAGTATGGCTGGGAGCATTTGGTGGCAGAGAGAAACCTGTGGCTCCCAAAACTCATGCAGCCAATTAGCCTGGCTATTCCTGTGGGATTTCCTCCCTGCGGGGAATCCCTCCCACACATGCTTGTGTTGCTTACTAAAGGAGTTCTGACTCAGGAGAAGGAAGAGGTGGATGTTGGGTGGCATTCGCATTTTCAAATTTTCTTCTTTCAGCAGTTGAGGCAGTCTCACTCTGTCTGTTGAACCCTTTCCTCTTCCATCCCCCAGTTCTATTTATCCTTCCCTGCTTCGTCCTCTTCCTCCTCTTTCTCCCCTCCTGCCCCCAATCTGCTGGGGTCAAGGGTTCAAGGCTAATCTTAGTGACTTAGATCACAAATTGACCTCCCTTGAGGCCAGCTTCCTCCCAGAACGTGACTGCCTTCCCACGCTTTCTGCTGGGGCTGCTTCTGCTGCTTGTGGCCACTGCCAGAACAAAGGTAGGATTACCTCCGTTGACAGGAAGGGATTGGGATCCTTCAGTCTCATCACTTATCTTCTGGTCCTGGTAACACTGGCTTTTTATTAGTTTTGCTGAGCCTCTCTTTAATCCTCAAATTTTAAAGAGACCCAACAGGAACTCAGTATTGCTTAAGAAGAATTAGTTTCCACTTAACACAGTCAAGGTGATTAGAGTGAATGGGAGGCTCTAATCATACACCATTTGTTAGAACTTCAAACAGAAGTAGTGGTGCTTTCAGGTTACTAACAGGTGCATAGTTCGAACAGGTTCTCCTTCCTGTGATTGCACTAACAAGTGCGTGGGGACAAATTGACCATCTCAATTTGTAACTTGTTTCTGACAATAAAAGTTATACCTACAAATGTGGAATAGATAAAGATAGGTCAGTTATTCTGTGTTATTCTTTCCTTGGCATCCAAATGCCAGCCTGAATAAAACATCTTATACTCCTTTCAGAAGAGGTGCAGGTTTGGAGAATCCTCAGTTTTACTGTGCTGTTTTCTCTCCTCATAGATCCACTAGATCAAGCCCTGTCTGGGAAGGATACCTGGTTCCTGGAGCAGACCAAAAAACAGCCAGTCAAGGTAAATTGTTGGCTGGTTTCTGAGCAGGGGCAAGGTGTGAGCAGAATTGAAAAACTGCTGATTTTGGACGACAGTTCTCAGAACTGCTAGCAGGTGTGGCCTAAAGCCATGCTGGTTGGCTTTCTGGCAGTTGTAGTACAAAATTAACTTGCAAACTTGGGGTATTTGGTGGTAGGAAGGTTCAGGCAATAAGCCAATAAAGTCGCTATTGTTTCTTGTAGCGGCCAGAGAGGATGAATAAGAAGCCATCACAGTTGCCAGCCGTGGAGGTCGTCTCGTCAGGAGGATCTTACAACCCCAGTTTCCAATCTCACCAGGTATCTTGGAAGTTTGGAGGGTAGGCTGGGAATCAGCTATGGTATATTTCCCCTGATTGAATAAGTTGCAGGCTGCTAGTTGTTAAAGAGCTTACATTGGTGCAAGTTTCTTATATGGGTTTGTTGTGTGCTTTCAAGTCATTTCTCACTTAATGGCAATCCTAAAGAGAACCTGTCAAAAGGTATCCTTGGCAGAATTTTTTAAGAGAGGGTTTGCCCTTGACTTCCTCTGAGGCTGAGAGAATGGGGCTTGTCCCAGACTACCCAATGGGTTTCTGTGTCCAAGTGGGATTCAAACCCTATTCTTCCAGTGTCCTAGTTCAGCACTCAAACCAATACACTATGCTGGTTCTTGTATCTTATGTTCCGCAGAGAGTGGAGAAGCACATCCTGGTGAATTCAGCTTGTAGTTGGAAGCGTCAGGAAGATTGCATGAAGGAGTCACAGGGTCATTTCTTTTCCCCTTTGCAACTCTCTCTTCTTTCTTCTTTCTTCCCCCCTCCCCCATGTAGGAACTGCTTCTCCAGGCCCATGAAGTTGAAGTGAAGAGACAGAAGGCAGAGGAAAAACTGGAGCGTCAGCTGAATTTTCCCACAGCAGCTGAAGCCCCTACCCAGGTGAGCACTTTGCCCAAAAACGAAGGAAGGACAGCTCCAAAGATGAGAGAGGCGTTTGCTGTGTGGTGCCTAGCATTCTGTGATTGGAAAAGGAAATGGGATGTATATTGAGCCTTTAGCATTATACTCTGTACACCTGAGGAAGTGGAGTGTAATCCACAAAATTTCATGCCATGGTGAATCTGTTGGTAAAATACCATATAACTCTTTGCAGTTTTGTGGGGGTTGCATAGAGGGGTGTGTGTGTACTTGACTGCTAGAAAAGATTATGTTATATTAAGGTGTGGGGTGAAGGGGACACTATATTGAGGACTCTATCTCTTTGACAGAGGCTGCTATGAAAAGATGAAGGGGAGTATTTTTGAAACACTCTCTGGGGACATTCCACTAAGTCAGCAGCGGCCTAGTGGCTTTCAGATGCTTGAAACTATTTATTTATTTTATACCCTACTTTTTCCTGTCATGGAATTCAAAGTGGTATACAGCATCTAAAAAAAAGTACAATTTTCAAAGTTCTTAATACAAAAGTTAAAATACAGTTAAGCCAAATTTGATGTTGGGAGCATAAGGTAAACTCCTCACTCCTATGACAAAGGTACCGTGCTAACTGACACTGATGGGAGTTATATTCCAAAATATCTGAAAAACACCATCTTGGAAAGGCTAAGGCATCCTATTTCTAGCTATTCCTAAAGCATGTCAGTTAAAGACATGCCGTTAAACCACCTTTCTTTGTTTCCCACAAGTGATAAGTGCCAGAGCCATCAAATGAGATGTTTAAGCCAACATTTTTCAGACGAGAGTTTCAAACTGTCTGCCATAGCCATTCTTCTCATGAATTAATGATTGATAAATGTCCATGGAACAAAGCTTAGCAGGTTTAGAGCAACAGTTCAGTGCCAGTTTGCAAAATCCCAACTTGCCCCCCTTGTCACTTGATGGCTTTGAGCACCTCCACAGTTTCCTAAATCCTTCTTTGGTGCAAGAACCAGGGAAGGGTGATGTTCTGGTTCTGCCGCTTTCTCTTCTCTTGCTCCCCTCACCCTGATACTTGGCCTGGGGAGAGGAGTATATTTAGTATCTTAATAAGGTTGAGCCTTTCAAGTCTGTATCAGTTTAAGGGGATGTGCTGGCCTCTGAGCACTGGTAAGTAATCCTGCCCAGAGGTGCCAGGGCCTGGCACTCAGCAGCTACTTCCCACATGCAAGGGAAGCCTGGAACCTGCCTAGGGAACGAGCTGATAATCAGCCCGTAGTTGACAGGCTTTCAGTAATGCGGTTCTACCTTGAAAGGGATACAATTTTCTGGGTAATTTTATACTTCAAAAGTAATATCAGAATTGCAAGTGAAGATGGTCCCTATTTTGGGTGACAGTATCCCACCAGCCTGCCTGAATGCTCTGGTTTGTCTGTGGAATGAGGGGCGCTCTCAAATCCTGGCACAGTCCAAGGCAGTGCTCAGCCAACCACATGGGGGTTGCCATTGGGATTTGGGTAATGTTTGCATGCAGAGGCACAAAGGTAGTTGTGGTGAGCCCTATCCAGCTCTTCCCCTCTGTTGCAGAATGATCAGTGAACTAACAGATTGAACTTGGGAAGAAGCATATACCTGCTTGCCCTAAGAAATCTAGTCCGTTTGTTCAGAATTCCAGATTGAATTCACTTTGGCTTAACCTAGTGCTCTCTAGATGCAATGGACTGTAACTCCTACCATCCCCAACCAACTGCTTGCAAGGAATGTTGTCTGAGTAGGATGTGTGTGTATTTGGATGTGTTTCTGTGCCACAGTTT
Source organism: Ctenosaura bakeri (assembly GCA_948474755.1). Taxonomy (NCBI): domain Eukaryota; kingdom Metazoa; phylum Chordata; class Lepidosauria; order Squamata; family Iguanidae; genus Ctenosaura; species Ctenosaura bakeri. The sequence continues at coordinate 126,228 of CAOLHI010002198.1, forward strand.
TTCCACTGGCTTACATTGCAATTCTTCTGTCTTACAGGAGACAGTGTTCCGGGAGCAGTGTGAGGGACTTTTGGAGGAGGAATCTGACAGTGAGGAGGGACAAGAGAGCCCCTCGAAGCCCCAAGAGGAGGGACTGTTGGAAGACTCTGCCTCTGCCTCTCTATTTCCCAGGACAGCAGCAGGAGAAAAGAAAACAGAGCGGCAGCGTAAGAAAGAGAAGGAAGCCAAACAGCTGGTGGGTTTCTCTAGAGTGTGGGGAAGAGTAAGAAAGGAACCTTAGTTTCATGGAAGACTAAAAACTCATTTCCATCTGTGTATTGGAGGCCTCTGAACCTCTCACTTTTCTTCTCTGTAAATATCCCGCTCCTTACACGCTTTTCTTCCCCGTATCTCATCTTAGAACCAGATGCCTGGACTCTTTAAAGCAGGATAGTCTACTTTGGCAATGCTGAAGTTCTTCCCCAGATTCTAATCACAAATTCTTGCCTGCTTCAGGTTGCAAAGAATGGCAAAAAAGAGGACTGGCAATTAGAAATGGAAGTGACTGGATGTTTTTAAATTTGTTGTTCTGAGAGGAAGGTTTTGTCCCCTGTAAAGTGTCTCTAATCCCAAATGCTGCTCCTGGAGTCTTTCAGGAGTGTTGTTACTCCTACTGTGCATGGCGAGCTTGTTTTTTAACACTGGGAGTATCGGGTGCAGGTGCAGCCTGGAAACATTGCCTTGGAAGCAATGTGAAGTGCACAGGTTGCACTGCCCCTTCCTGTGTAAGTCCTTTCTCCTTCATTGGTTGTGAAACTGAAAATATGGAGTATTTTGGGCAGAGGTTTGTTCTAGATTGATTTTTCTTTTCTCCGGGAGCCTTGCATGATGTTCTGTTTTCTTAACTGTAGCTGGCAACTTGCCATGTGGCTCAAGGCTCTGTTTGCCCTGGGACTCAGACCTGGGTCTCCTTTTCAGTACCATGGCATAGTCCTAGAACATTTCTTTGAATTCAGAGAGTGGGGGTTGCTAGGATCATGTATAGAGTACATCTGTGCTCACATTTAAACAAATAACACCATTTCTGTTTTGAATTTGGGATGATTTATACTGGAAAAGGATAACCTTTATGATGACCCTGTAGGAAAGGCCAGTGGCATTATCTCCACATTGCAGTTTGCATAGGCTTAAGACTGTTGAGCACCACCTGCTGAGAACTCCTTAGAGATGAGGGCTGAACTAGTAGTCTCTTGGTTCACATCTCTCATAGCCCGAATGCTTACAATGGCTCCTGCAGTTGCATTACTGGAGCCCACCCCTTGTGTGATGACAGTGTGGGCTTATGCTTCCTGCTGTCTGTCTCAAAATCTAGATGGCTGTAAAACAACCCCCAGACAGGCTCATGCTAGAGTTGATGATGATTGTTTTTCAGACAGTCACCTTTGAACAGGGCTTTGTTTTGCTCAGCCGTTCTGCGGGAGCATAGAAAACTTACCCAGCAGGCTCAAGATCTAGCTTCCTGATAATCTCACTTTCACTTAAAATAATAAAAAGTTTCTAGTCCTCGTTTATGTTTATGGAGATTATCTGTGCTGGAAAGTGTCTGGACAGTTCTTGCTGACTGCTCACTGACCAAAGCAGGTTACAGGGTTTCCTGTTCCTGAAGGCTTCATTGCATTGTAGAGTTGTTTCATCTGCCACTTAATTTCCAAAAGAATAAATACACAGAGGAAGTGTGTATAGATGTGTTACCATTGCCTAAGAGAGCCAGCCTGGTGTAGCAATTATGAGCATTGGACTGTGAACCTGGAGACCAGGGTTCAGTTCCCTGATCAGCCAGGGAAACCCACTGAGTGACCTTGTGTGCGTCACACACTCTCACCCCTAGAAACCCCTGTGATGGGTTCGCCTTAGGATTGCTATAAGTCAGAAATGACTTAAAGGCACACAGTAACAACCCTTGCCTAATGTAGGTCAGTTGAGTTCTTCCTTGGTGCAAAATTTGGACTGTCTTGGACAGACAGCTCCAGATGTTTTCAGTGAAGTGGAGGTACGGACTGGCCTGTAACTGCATACCCTGTCTTTTTGTTTTTGTTTTCCCTGGGCGAATGCATAGTGTGCAAGTGACTGCAGTCCTTCCTGCAGAGGCACCTGAAGCTGCTCCCGTAGCATTGCTCTCTGAGCTGCCCTTGAGAAGCAGCAGCAGCAATTGGGCTGCCTCCTGGGCCGCTTGCCAAAGGGAGCTTGATTATCCTCTCTGTCGCCGCTGCCGCCGCCACCGCTGCAGCTCGTGAACATGCAGCCATCTGGCAGAGCCCAGCGCTTGCCATCTGCTCCTCGCAAGAGCTATGTGGAAGGAGGGAGGGAACCAGCTTCTAGGTCCCCTTCTCTATTGATAGTGCCTCAGTCATCGTGCCCTGGCTAGGGGGTTGCTCAGAATTGCCTTAACCTGCAGGGAGTGCTGTGGGTAAGAAAAAAGGGAGAGCTGTCTTGTGTGTGTGTGTGTGTGTGTGTGTGTGTGTACCTTAAGTCATCTGTCAACATCTGTCCCATGGATTTCATAAAGTTTTATTAGGCAAGGAATATTCAGAGGTAATTTTGCCAATTCCTTTGTCTGAAATATAGCCTACGGCACCTGGCAGTGTCCCATCAAGTGTTAACTAGGCTGACCCTGCTTAGCTTTCAAGATCAGGTGAGATCTGGTGCCTTTATGGTATATACACCCTGCCCTATACAAGACCTTTTCTTATCCTCTCCAGCAACTCACTCACCCACCTCTTTCTCCACACCCAGAAAACCCGGGACCTGGGCGAGAAGGCGGCACGGCGCCGGCGGCAAGAGCTCTTCCAGCTGCGGTCCATCCGACTACAGGTGAAGCGGTGGGAGGCGGAGCTACTGCGCCGGAAGCGATTGCGGGAGGCCAAGCGAAAGGCGGAAGCCAACAAGCCCAAGCGGCTTGGCAGACTGAAGTAAGAGCAAGGACAAGGTGGGAGATTGGACCTTAGCTGGGAGGCACCCACTGATTTGTACTGGTGAGGGGAGCCAAGCAGAACTTGGCTGTTTTGTCTGATATTTCTAAGTAGATGCCTTTTTCTCTCTTCCTTGGTAGGTATGAAGATCCTGACATAGATGTGCAGTTGAGTACTGAACTAGCAGATTCTTTGAGGAGGCTGAAGGTGCGTAGGTGACCATCTTCCCAAGCCTTTGGGCTGCGGGACTATAGAGGGTCTGTATAGGCAAGGGCTATGCTTAGAACGCCCCTATCCCCTACAGATCAGTTTTTGTTGTCCTGGTGATACTTCTGTTGGCTGTTTTCTCTCTTTAAAAAATCTTCTGTCAGCTCCATGCTGTTCTCTGGGGTGTTACAGTGCTTGCAGTCTCTTCCTGAGCCAGCCCTTTTGAAACACAGGCTTACCATTGGCCAAGGGTGTGCAACTTCAAAATCCCTGGGGTCCATAGTTCTGCCCTGGGACCCTCCAGGGACCAAGGATACATGGATTGCCAAAAATGCCACAAAAACCAAACACAGAGGTGGCTGAAAGTCTGTGGTTTTGGAAAAAGGGAATTTTAATGGGAAAAATTGCATGGAAGATCTGTGTAAAAGGTGGTCCTCTCAACTTCCAGGAGAGGCAATTCACCTTTTTAATTTTTTCCACAGAAAAAGTGGTGTGGAAGCCTGGCGGGTTGTCATCAAGGGCCACAGGAGTGGTTTGAGGAGGCATCAGTTTGGCCACCTCTGATTTAGGCTGTCCATGTTTTCGTGGGAAGAATAGTAGCCCAGCCAGTTTGATCTTTCCATGAATGGAGGGTTTGAAGAGGACCTGATCATCTAGATTTCCCAAGTAGTTTATATCTGTGTGTCTGCCCATGCCACTGGTAGAAGAAAATGAGGAATCTGCCTCAAAGCAGCTCAAGGGAGAGCAGGAAGGGTGTTGTGCTTCCCACATTCTTACCTTTTTTTGGTGTCCAATGATGAGACCCATCCTTGCGCTCGGAGAATTTGCAGCAAGATTTGCTGGGAATGTGAAGGTCACCAGGGGCTCCCTGGCCCTGCCGAGTGGGCAAGGACTGGGGAGCTGAGGCATCAAGCTGGAAATTCTTTATTATCCCCTCCCTTGCCAGTTTGAGAGTTCACCCATCTGTGGATGTAGGAGCACCAGATTGGGCAGTACTCAGTGTCCCTAGTTAGCACCTGCTGGGCTGTCTTTGACAGTGGCTTTTCAGACTCCTCTGTTGCATCTGTGTCACATGACTCTGGAAACTTCAGCTGGCTGGGAAGTCTGAGTTACAGTTCAACACAGTTTCTTCAAAGCTTTCAGGAGTCTCCCCACCCCCCAGTTCTTCCCAGTCTGTGCCAGGATGGGCCCATAGCCCTCTTCTGGAAAGTTCAACTTTAAACTTCACTCCTTCCCTCACACACCCAATTCAGATTTTTCTCTTCCTCTTGATCTCAGGCTTAGTATCCGCTGCAGCTACTGGCTACATGTGAAAGTGGGTGGGACTGGCATGGATAACCCTTTAACCAGGAAGTTCTTCAGTGTCAGAAATGTCATGGTGGCAAAATGACTAAAGACCATTTGCTTTGGCATTCAACGGGATGCCATAGTGGGATTCACCCAGTGGGCTTTGTGTTGAGTTTTGACATGTGTTAGGGAGAGGCCCTGTGGTGTGTAGCCATCTGTGTTCAGTATCAAGAGATCCTTTAAAAGGCTAAGACTCTCAAGTAGCTTTGTGTGGCAGGTAATCTAACAAGGTTTTGTGTAAAGAAATACCCTTTTCATTTTCAACTTCTGCTCCTCGTCTGCAGTCAGCCCTCCATATCTTCAGATTCTGTATCCACAGATTCAACCAACCATGTCTTGAAAATATTCCCCGTGCAAAAAAAAAAGGTCCAAAAAGCAAACTTTGATTTTGCTGTTTTATATAACGGACGCCATTTTACTACACCATTGTGCATAGTGGAACTTGACCATCCATGAATGTTAGTACTCACAGGGGATCCTGGAACCAAACTCTAACAGAAAATATGAGGACCCACTGTATGACTTTTCAGTAGAGCATTCATGGGGAGGTTTCTCACTGTTCTTCTTATGTGCCTTCAACTCTCTGACTTACAGTGATCCTATCCCAGGGTTTTCTTGCCAAGATTTATTCAGAGGTCTGCCATTTGCCAGTACCTTTCTCTAAGGTTGAGAGATTGTGACTTGCCTGAGATCATCCAGCAGGTTTCTGTGGCTGAGTTCAAATTCAGCGCCACCCAAAACACAGATCACAATGCCACACTCATTCTCTATGTTTCTTATGCCCCCAGCCAAACAGTCTTGTTCCTTTCCACCCCATAGGAGAGCTCAAGGGATGCTCCCTTGTACATCCTTTTTACACAGTCCCATGGCTGCTAAGTTTATTTTGAGATTGCTGCATCCTCTCCACCTGCCAGTGAGCTTTTCACAGCTAGAGAGGCTTTAAAAGATGGGCCTTCCCCTCTGCCAAATGTTCCCTGCTGAGTATCCCATCCCTCCCCTCTCTTCCTGACACCTTGCCTCCACAACTTATGAAACTCACAATAATCACTGCTGTCTCAAAGAGCAGGAAGGCACTTAGTAAGTGTATGTGAAGAGCTGATACTGTGTGAAGAGTTGCACTCCTGGCACCTGCAGGGTTGATGCAGGAGGTGTGAATGCAAAGAAAGGAGAGAAGAGTTTAATATTCATCCCCTTGGTTCCAACCCCACCCCCATTTGCTGCTAGGAAGAAGGGAAGATCTGGCTGTGGTGTGGAATGGGAGATGATTCAGGTCCCCAATAGTCTGATGGGGGCAAACCGTAGTGTTACATTGGTGTGGGTTTTGAAAATAGCTAGTTGTTTTTCATTGGGGACAGGGGGCAGGTTAAGAGAGAAAATTTCCCTGTGCTAACATGAAGTTGGAGTGAGCAAAGCGTGCCCCTCAGTTGAAGCTCCAGTGAATTACTTTGTGTTCAAACATCTTTTCTGACCCATTTTAATGTCATATTTGTTTCTTATCCCAAGCCTGAAGGCAGTATCCTGAAAGACCGCTTCAAGAGCCTCCAGAAACGCAATCTGATAGAGCCCAGAGAGCGTGCAAAGTGAGTGAAACAATTATGTCAGATGGTGGTGCTCAAGTGGTATTACGCCAGACTCTTGTTTGCTGAGGCAGCCATCCCTTTCTTTTTCTCCAAATTACAAAGGGAGGCTCCTTTTGCACTTTAAAGTTGCTCACTGCTTATATTTCTGAATGCTTCACAGGGTTTGGAATGAGGCAGAACCATGGCTCAGAGAGACTAGCGGGCAGCAGCAGCTATGGTCAGGTGGTTAGGTTGATCAGCAGGCTTTCCTTCAAAATAAAGTTTAGTACCTCTTAGGTCATCTCTGACTTAAGGCAAACCTATCACAGGGATTTCTCCACAAGATTTGTTCAGGGCAGGTTTGCCATTTGTCTCTTCTGAGTTTGAGAGAACTTGGCCTGCCCAAGGTCACTCACTGAGTTTCCATGATTGAGCAAAGATTTGAACTCTGGTCTCCAGGCATACCAGGCAGTGCTCAAATACTGGTTTCCTCATAACAGAGGAATGGGGCACAAATTCAGTTTTTATGATGCCCAGTTCCCAGAAGAAAGGGAGCAGCTCATTACACTTGTGGCTGGATGGCTTGTTGATATCCAGCATTAACTCCAGCCTCTTATGCATTCATATGTTTCCAAATCAGAGCAGAGGTTTCTGTGTGCTCCTTTTGACGTGGTTGGAGGTACTTTGCATATCTCCTTCATCTCCAGAATTGAAACTCCTCCACAGGCAACTTAAACTGTGTTTTTCAGAACCTGGAATGGGGGATTTTTTTGATTACAATTCATAGAATCCCATGCTGGCTGGGGGATTCTGGGTGTTGTGGTCCAAAAACATAACTTTCCTACCCTCTGATGTGTTTCTTGAATTGAAGACATATGGTTTGTCTGCATACCTTTGAAACTCTTAAAAATTCTGAGTGTCATGCCTTTTGGTTGGTTCAGTCACATGTGTCTGTCCCTGTGATTTGCACATGTGTTTGAATGATGAACCTACGGATATCATTCATAGCCACTCCAAATTTTGTGCTATTACTTGAAGGAATTGGTTCACACTTTCAGGTGGATGAGTCATCAAAGGCAAGGTGTGAAGCTGAGAGGTTTTAAGAAGTCAGAATCTGTGAGCCACAATGAAATCTGGTGAAAGCAAACTTCTAGAGTACAGGTAGCATAGGGGCTTGGGGAACCGAGCATTTCTCCCCAGACATCTGTACAGATAAACCACAGTGAATAAAGTTGATCCCAGACATTATTCCTCTAATAGAAAATGTGGTACTGGAAGCAGAAATAACATGGAAAGAAAAGGATAGGTTCCTATACCACAAAAAAAGAAGAACAACTTAACACGTTTCAGCAGACATTTTTAGTCAAAGCTAACAATGTGTACATGTGAAGTGAAACAGTGAAGCCAGATTAGCTTTGCATAAATAAACAAAACCTATCTGAATCTTCTAGACATCTCATGAAGACTTCTTCTAAAATGTATGCAGGGATGACTTCTTCCACTAGCCTCTACTTTTCTTCCATTTTGGTGACCGGAGGTAGCTGGTGATGCAAACTGGTGTGGTCTCCTCTTTTCTCTCTGTTTTGATGTTCACTAAGGTTTGGAAGCAACTGCTGTTTGCCTTACCTGTGTTAGGCAGGCACACACAGCTTCAGTAAGATTGGCCAGAGTAGAGTTTAATTCTTCCTCAGCTCAAATGTTATTGCTTGATTTACTGCAGATGTGCTCTTGCAACCTGACAGCCAAAGTCTGTCTTTATCCAGCCCTCCTTCACCATGTTTACCAATGCCACTAAAACTTTCCAGTGAGACAAAGGATGAGGTGAAAAGGGGTTGGGCAGGCATAAAGTGACTTTGTACAAAGGAGCTTCTTTGTCAGAATCTGTGTTAACTGAGGTATGCCCATACTTGCAGCTCTGGGTTGCAGTAGTTTGTATGAAGGTGGAAAAGAATGTGTGCTGTTGGTTGTACTGAGTCCCTAAAATTCCTTGTTCTTTCCTTCCAGATTCAAAAGGAAATACCGGCTTAAATATGTTGAAAAACGTGCCTTCCGGGAGATCACGTAAGTGTCTGACGCAGCATATGGTTCATATCAGTTACTAAGTAAACTTGGAAACAGAATCATGCTATGCCAGTCTTGATAAGGTTCCTTATTTTGGACTATAACTTTTTAGAATTCCTACCACCAGCATTGCTGTTGAGGGAATTCTAGAAATTGGTAGTCCAAAAAAGTAATTTTTTCTAAGCCTCGTGTAATGCAGAAAAAGATTTTCCAACCTTCTTCTGTCTGTAGCACGACTGGCTCAACTGATCTCATTCTGTTGGTCAATAAATGGGTGGTATAATCAGCAGGCAAGAACTCAGGTTTCTCTGGTTCTCTTGCTTTTATCTGTCTCCCTTGCCCCACGTGGTCAAAAATGTCCTCCAGTTATATCCATGTCCTAGTATCAAATTATATTAGATGATATAGTGTCCTCCATTACACCAGCCCTGTTGTTATTCTTGGTCTAGTATGTAAATGTGGCAGAAAGAAATAATAGAATAGATCACACTACCTCAGTCTCAAGGTGGCAGGGCCCATTTTCCTCAGTACTTCCTTGTATTTAAAACTAGCCCACTGAGATAACCTCCTTTGGGTGCTGGCTCTGTCACTGTAGTGAATTTGTTTTGCTTTTATGTACAGAAGTACAGTATTTAGAATCAGCCTTCCTCATTCCAATCTGAAGTGGCACTACTTACTTTTCCCACCTCCTCCCACCCTCATTCTGCTTCAGACCTCCTTGCCACAGACACACAGTTTATTAGACAAGGAAGGGGAGTGGGGAGATACAGCTGAGAATGCCAACATAAAAAAGTAAGGACTTCCAACAGACATTCACATTCTAAGTTGGGACCATAGTGTCCTTTCCCTCACCTCTGAAGCCGCAGGGCAATTGATAGCTGCCAGAGGATCATTCTTAGAGTGGCGTGCAATCTCCCTGTAGCTTTTAGTACAGTGCCAATAATGACCAGGGAAAAGGGGGACTTTTCTCTGCTTTGGTTCTCTTCCTTCCAAATAGATCTCTCTCACACCTAATTCAGATAGTAGAATTCAAAGACATGGCCTTGTTATTCTAGATCAGTATGTTAAGGTATGTTGTAGCACTTTAGAGATCTTTGAAGTGCTGCGAGATCCCTTTGCATACTACTTCAGATGGTTTAGCGTTCTGCCACTGAATCAAACTGTAGTTTACTGCTGTCATCCTGCTTCTCAGAGAAATTTGACTAAATGCAGCCATTCACTCCCTTTGGTTTTTGACTGCTCCACCCAAATTTCACTGCTGTTTTCTCTCCCTTCTCTCTCTCTGTCTCTGCAGGTTGTAGAGCGTGGATTGCACTAGAAAAACTCATCTCGGCCCCTCGTGTTTCATTAAAATTCCGTAAACATACTCAAGCCCACATCTCTTTTTTCTGTCTTGTTGGTCTTGGGTATATACGCACATTGGAAGATGGTGAACCCTGTTTAGTCATAATACGAGAATGGTCCACTGAGTCATTTAAGTCTGCAACTGGACATTTTGTCCTTAACGTATATCTACTCTGCTCTTAAAAGAATAATTCCAAAAGCCCGATAAGGGTAATGCCTTCTTATAAGGCCAATTCAAAGGTCACGACAAGTGTTACAAGCTTTTGAGATCTCCAGATCTCTTCATCAAAGGAGGCACACAGAGTAGGTAGCAGAAGGAGTTTGATTTGATGATTTAGGTCATGGCATCTGTGATCTGTCTTAAAATGAAATGGGGGAAACAGGTTTCTGCAGGCATCCAGATTTCACGTAGCAGATGATAGGGTGGTTTCAAGTTGCACCTGGCTTGGAGCTGTGTAGGATTGCCAGCAGCAACAAAGGAATAAACCTTTCATCCTCAAGTTGCTTCTCTGCATTTTGTCTTAACCTTGCAAGTTAATATCCATTTGTGCTTACTTTGCATAACTTGATTCCACCCAGTGCGGAGAAAGAAAGGACTTCATACATTCTGTGCAAATTCTTTGTGCCTGTGGGCAGAGGCTGACATTAGCCCAGGCAAAATGCATAGGATGGGGCAGACTATCAATAGAGCTTGGCAAAGTTACTTCCTTGGATTGCAAGTCCCAGAGACCCCACCCCCCACCCCAAATTCATTCAGAGGGGCTGTGATGGCAGATTTTGGAAGCTGCTGTCTCTAAGAAAGTAAATCCAGACCTTTTGGCTCTGTCCATCAAATAGCTAGAGAAAATCTTTTGTATGTAGAGCCAGTAGATTTCTTGTTATCAGATACTGAGAGAACATGGATCTCTGGGTCGTGCGTACAGGACTGTTGCCTTCTTGTTAGTCTGCTCAAGGTGACTTTACCAAATTTTAAGATTCTGTGAAGCTATTGCAGTTATACCAGTTGGAAGCTGGAGCTGGCGGTGCATGATGTGCAGGTGTGAGATCATTGGGAGAGGGAGTCTCACTCTGCTTTGTCCTCAGCCTCACTTCATTACCCACTGCTGGAGGTAAACCGACTATGGACTATGAAGAGAGCTCAGTCTAATCCAACACAGGACAGTTCTTAAGCTCCAGAAGTTGAGTAAGGATGGGTTTGTCATCCCCATAGCAGCAAAGGCTCATCCTACTTGTACCCAAAGCAACACTCCTGGGTGCATTTTCGTCTTCTTCTGTTGCTGGACCGTCCTACAAGTTGGGAAGCTTCATCTTGACACTAAACCCCTAAATCCTCCTCTCCCCTGCTGTGTTTTGTCCTACTGCTGGCTCCTCACTCTTCCTTCTTTTCAAGTATTAAACTGTCAGTGGGCAACATCCCTCCTGCCTAAAGGAAAGGAGATTAAAGCCACCCCCACTTCCTACCAGGAGATGCTCAATAATTTGTCTTCCGGACCTTTGATCGTCCCGGCAGCTTTTCTCTCCATCCTTCTTAGTTTGTCAGCATCCGTCACTGAGCTCCAGTCTTCAGCATCCCCCTGTCCTTACTTGCTAGCAGGATATGAATGCAGCTGGTAGCCTGGGGGACCAAGGAGAATCTTCTGTAATAGTTTAGGCTGCTTCGTGCATCTCCTTGGAACCCTGTGATGCCCATCTGCCTCTGTGTTGCAAAAAATATAGGTCACCTTGTTTGCAAGAGGGCTGGGCTGGGGAGGCAACAGGCTTTTCTAGTTCCATGCCAGCTGTCAGCAGAGAGGTGACTTTGGGTGTATCTTGTCTCTCATCCACTTGCTGTCACCTCAAGGGCTGGCTTTCATTTGTGATGAGCAAGGCAGCACCATCGGGATTTCTTTTGCATGGCTAAACAACATCTGGCTCCTTTTTCTGCTTCCTCCTCCCCATGTGTTTTCTTCTTGCAATCCTAGATAGGCCCACACTCGTTGCAGTATCATCTCTCTCCTACTGCATCCTGAGAGAAGTGGTTGCTTCTTTTCTGGACTGGATGGGGCCCACATCACCGTCCCTTTTCTACCTTTTCCATATCAACCTGTGACCTACTTTGGTGCTAATGCAGTTGGACACCTGAGCGCTGCTTGTGTGACCCACTGCCCTGGAGTGATTGCTTGTGCTGCAGGCCACCTGCTGTTGCTGTGAGCCACCAGGTGTCTCTTCTGCTCATGTGCACAGTGAAAAATGGGTAAGCTGTCATCTGTGACAAGGAAAAAAATGGTGCTATTTCACCATTAACAGTGCTACTTGCCACAGTAAATATGATTCCTGTACATTTTCACAGACTGCAGTTCCTGTGCAAGTCACTGTTTTAGCTGGGCCTCCTAGGACAGATCTGCTGGAGGAGTATGGCTGTGGTCCAGTCGTACCTTCTTGTGCCTCCACAGAGGCAGAAGAGGAAGAGGTGTGACCAGAACAGCATCCTTGAGAGGCATAGCCGGCACTGTCTGTTCTATAGATACTTCTCATTCACATCTGCTCGTACATTTTATTTCATTTTTCATGCAACACACTTGTGGAAGTCACTATCAGAATGGAAATATGGTGAGTGTGAGGCCAGCACTCTTTAGGGAAAGCAGAGTGAATTTGTTAGACATGGCTCAATGGTGAAGGCACGATACAAAAGGCTGGCGTAATGTCTTACCTGCCCCTCTGCGTTAAAGGGGGAAGTTTGCCTGGCATTTCCTGAGGAATGGCATCATCAAGCAAAACAGCGGTGTGATTTGGCAGTTTTATAACCAAGGAAGTGTTAATTGCCTGTGGTTTGCTCAATCTTTACAAAAAGTTGAATGCTATTACTTTCATGTTACATGTGGTGGAGGGCTATATTTGATATAAAGAGCATATAGCTAAAACTGGTTTGACCCATAGATTTTCCCAGCTGTCCGAGGCTGGGTGGGGCCTTCCAGATGTGTTGGACTGGATAGCTGACTGCATGATGGTGGTAAACCAACAAATAGGATAAAGGGCAGACTGAGCTAGTACATTTCTTCTGATGCCCAGTTAAGACCGTCCTTGAAAAAATGGGATCTTATTTTGACAAACACATGTGATCAAAGAGGCATTCTCTGTCCCCAAGGATCATGTGTGCATGCAGCTTAAAATTCATCAGAGAAGTAAGTAAGTAAGAGGAATCATCAGTGCATTTCTTTTCAGTCTGAATTTCTGCCTTAGTCTGAAAGTTTGGGGGGGTGGAATCTATGCTGCTTGCTCCAGTTTTTTGGTCGATTTGAAGGATTTAAATGGGTGCAACATTTCTCTAGACTCACTTATCTGCTTATAGGAAAATGGTTAGCAATGCCTCGGAGGTTGTTTGAGCATTTCCTTCACCCGCCTTAAGACCTTTCCTCACAAACCTGGGGATTATGTGATGGAGGTTTCTGGGTCAGAGGATGTAATGTATCTGGTGGAAATTTTCTTATAAGCAATTCAGCATTGTCTGGAAAGAATGCAGTCAGGAGGGAGGTGGGCAAGAAAGTATCTTGTGTTCTCTTCCCTGGATGTCTATAAAGCCAATAGCAAGCTGCTGTCCCCTCTCTTCTTTGCCTTGAATCTGGTGTGATGTAGAACAGAGAAGGCGCTGAAGGAAGCAGGTGTTGAGGAGAAAGAGAGGAGGGGGCAGAGGAACACACACGTTTGGAACCTGCTTTTTCTATCTTCTGCCTCCTTTGACAAGCAAGGCTGTCCCCCCGCCCCACAACACACACACTGTTTCCGCCACCCCTGGTCTCCAGGGGCCGTGCTGTTAGTTCAAGGCTCAATGGCACATTACAGGTTCCATGCATAATTCACACTGGATAATGCAGTTTTGCTGTCATGTGCGGGAGCCAGCCAACCCCCTCCCTTCCCAGCTTGCATCTGGGTGTAAAAATAGAAGCAGAGCCCCAGCTAAGAATAGCACCATCCCATTCCTCTGCCCAGGACTGAGGACTGGGATAGAGAGGTGGTACATGAGGTGGGGAAGTGGGAATGACATGTCTCCCCACCAATTCTGGTGCTAGAAAGAAGAGACCCAAACTGTATACACAGATGTGGGTTCTTCTGAGCCTCCTTATTCTGGAGAGGGGAAAGCTGATTGCAAGTGCATCATCGCAAGTGAATGGGATGTTTCATATCTGTTTATTGATAAAGCTAGCATTTCATAGAAAAGGTTAGGCTAGGCTTCATTTTCCTAGCATGATAACTCTGCATGCAGCTATTTGTTTATTTATTTACTTATTTGGCTTATGTTTCTGTCTTTGGATATGCTCTTGTATATGTGTGTCCATATAGTCATCAGTGCTGATTTGTCAGTTGTCATTGTGTGCCTTTCAGTTGACTCTGAGCTGCTAGAGGATATCCTATGTTAGTGGTTCCCAACCATTGGTCCTCCAGGTATTTGGGACTTCAACTCACAGTAGCCCCAGCCAGCTTGGCTGACAGTCAGGAATTCGGGGAACTGAAGTCCAAAACAACCAGAGGACCAAAGGAAGGGAGCCACTTCCTATGGTTTTCTTGGCAAACTTTATTCAGAAGGGTTTGCTATGGGGTAACATGCCCCAGTTACCCCAGTGGATTTCCATGACCACATGGAACCACACCACACTGATTTGATCAGTCGATAGGAAGATTTAAAATAAATGGAAGCACACACACAGACCAGTTCATTCTGATGTAGTGCAGTCTATTCTGTTATTTGCTACTTCCACAAACAAGTGTTTAAGGGTGATCATCTGTGATAGTAGACAGGTTTTCTCTGCCTTTTGTAGTCATACAGAGGAGGGGGGAGAAAGAGAGGGAGTTGGCAGTGTTGATGTGTGCTTTGTACATTAAAAGGAACGAAACATGTACACGTTTTCATCCGCGCCCTTGCCCACTAGAAGATGCTTAGTGCTTCTTTCCTCCTGTGCTCATAATGAAGAAGCAGGAAGCTGCCAACCTCCGAACTGGCTCTACTCTTCTGCCTTCCTCAACAGCATAAAATGAGAAGAAATTAGCCAGCTGCTCTGCAACAGATGTATGGAAACTTTTCTTGGCAGGTGAACAGAGGTGATTCTTCTCCCCTTGTTCATTCCCCTTTTTAACCGAGAACTCTGCACTTCTCTCAGCTTTGCATCCTCCCAGTGGAAGAGCAGCAGTGGCAGCGGAAACAACAGGTTCACAGCTGCCAGAAACCTGCTGGGCAAAGGCCTTTATTAATAGAGGTATACATATAAATAAGATCTCACCTCCTTCCCAGTGCAAATGAGCAAGTGGGGGGTGGCGGGGGTGGTGATGGTAGGGGTGGCTGCTGTGGAGGCAGTCTGTTTCCCCCTCTCAAATTCAGCCTGACCTCAAGATGGATGAAGGGTAGAGTTGCAACTCTGCTGCAGAGAGCATTCTGACAAGAGCAGGGTGTTTGTTTGTTCATTAGTTTGTTTTGTGAGCCACCGTGGTGTAGTGGTTTGAGTGTTGAACTAGGACTCCTGGCGATCGGGGTTCAGATCTGCTCGCAGCCATGGAAACCCACTGGTTGACTTTGGGCAATGTACACTTTCTCAGCCAACATGGATGATGTACCTGGGGCCCTGAAAGCACACCTCCCATTCTAGTGGTACCTCCAGATCCTTTCCTGTGCTCTGCTCTTCTGTCTCCTAAGCGCCTTGTCATTTTGCCTGAACTCCTTTGCTCATCTGTTTGGGACACCAAAGAAGCTTAGAGGGGTTTTAGGCTCTAAGTGCACCACAGGGGGGCAAGTAAAACGAGGAGGGGGTGTGTGTGACTGTGGAGGACCTGTCCACGAGCAGCTTAGGGGATGGGGACAGAAGGATTAGCAAATGTAACAAGAGGAGGAGCCGTTGCCTAGGCTGTATGCATGCCTGCTACCCTCTCCTCCGTGGAGTCTGGCAAAGAGAGCTTTTGGGGGTGGAGAGCTGGGCCTCCTTGGGGGCTCTGCCTAGGAAGCAGAAAGGACGGCCAGTCAGGTCTCCTGGGTGGCCTCACAGCCCTTTGGTGCTGAGAGATCTTGGACCGTTCAGCCTGTGCCTTTTTAGTCCCTTGCAGGCGTGAGCCAGATGGTGCCCAGTTAACCCCCTTCTCTGCTTTAGACCTATTAGAAGACAGATTAAGGGATGAAAGGCCACTGCAGCTGACAGCGGTGGGAGGGAGCATGCATCCACGTGTCTCTGTGTGTGTTTAAGGGAGAGGAGAGAAGAGGGCTTGCTTTGCCGGGTCGCTTGGGCCAAGCAGCAGGACAGAACTAGGGAAGAAGTAAGAATGGAAGATTTGGGGAATTTCTATCAGCAGGCCAGAGGCCACCCATTGTTTGGCTGTTCCTGGTAGATGCTGCGTTGCGCATCTCTTCTTTACAGATCCAGAGCTTGAAAAAGCAATTATGCTGGCTGGAGTGTTTTAGGGAACTTGAGCTGAGCTGATTCCTGCTATTCTTGGAATGTCTCATTCATATCATCTCCATAAATTGAAGCCTACTTAACAGTAAAGTAACAACAACCACAAATAAGGTACCTTTTGCTACACTTTGCACCTCCCGCCTGTGCCCATAAGAACAACCTACATGCAGAAATTAAATCTTGCTTGTCATGGCAATAGAACGGGGGTGGTGGCCAAAGTGTTGCCCCCCCCCAAATGTTTGTATATTCCAAGCCTCAGCTAGGAGTGCTGGAACTTGTAGGTCAAAACTTCAAGGACCATATTTTGGCCACCCCTGCAACAAATCAATGGAGCACTTCACCAACTATTTTATATCTGTAGGTCAGGCTGTTCTTAAAGATACAGAAGCAGGCCTAGTTTTTATTTTGTTTTAATGTAACCCCACCAGCAATCTATGAGGCACTGATCTGGTATTCTCTTCCTTTGGAATATTTTCAGCACCACACAGGGTGGTAAACCTGTTCTTTTTGCCTGCCCTCTCCTGGTAACCCAAATGCCAACAGAGAATCCACAAAGGAAAACAAAATGAACAAAACATTCCTTTTTTATTGCATACCTTACTGGTTTTTTGGTTTTTCTTTTTTTAAAAAAATCACGCTTGTTAAATATTTACATGGCAGCAGCTGAGAGAATGCCAGTCGTGCAAGAGAGTTCAGGGAGAGCCTTCTCTCATCTTGCTCCCCATTGTTTGCCTTTTTCCAAAGGGAAGGAAAAATATACAACCCACCAAGCAAGCCCCCCTCCCTGTCCTTCCCCCAACAAAAAGCCACCTGGCTGCTTCATGCATTTGTATCAGCTGGTCCATAAAAAGGAGTCATAGGCACAAGTTTCCACGAACCCCAGCTGTTTTGCTTGCACCATAATAGTAGTAGAACTAAGTGTGTAAAGTATGAAATGGAAGCCAGGTTGTAAGAGCACAAGAGAACAGACCTCTACTCCCTCTGCTCTTCCTTGGCTCCTGAGGGGCTGGATTTCTCTAGTCAGCCCTTAAAGCGAATGTGAAGCCTCTTCCCCTGAAACCTGGAGGGGAAGGGCTGTGGAAAGCACCCGCTGAATATTGCATCATTAACTTGGGAGGTATTGTGGTCAGTTCAGTAGGTTATCAAATTGGTTTGTTTTTGCACGGGCGAAATCGAGACCCCCATTTCCCCACGGGATCGGAACAAACTCAAACGTAGGCAGACTCGCTCGACTGTGTCCGTCCGAGCGTAGGCACTTGGGCCAGCGAGGATAGGTCCTTCTTGCGCACCTCGCAGATGGATTTCCGCCTGGCCTGCACCCCCCGGATGGCCGTCTTGATCTTGCGCCAGCCAAGGTGGTTGAGCTCAGCCAGGTTGAGGAGGACGCAGATCCCGCTCACGGCAAACATGAAAACCAGGAAAACGGTCTTCTCGGTGGGGCGGGAGACATAACACTCCACCTCTTTCACGCACGGGTAACGGTCGCATTCAAAGATGGCTGGCACATTGAACCCGTACAGGAAGTACTGTCCTGCTAGGAAACCAATCTCCAAGGCATTGCGGAAAACCACCTGAATAGAGGGAGAGAGAGGCTGAGCAGTTGGTGGTGAACATGTTGTTGTGTGCCTTCAAGTTGTTTCCAACTTGTGGTTACCCTAAGGTGAACCTATCATAGGGTTTTCTAGGGCTGAGAGTTTGTGACGTGCCCAAGGTCACCCAGTGGGTTTTCATGGCCAAGCAGGGAATTGAAGCCTGGTCTCCAAGGTCATAGTCTAGCAGTAAAACTACTTAACCATGTTGCGTCCTTGCTGGTGAACATCTCCCTGATATTTAGGTACCACTGGAATAGTAAGAGTTTTATGTTCCTCCAGGTGTTTTTGACCCACAATATCTACCAGTCCTAGCTAGTATAGCTTATCAATGCTGAAGGATTAGGAGAGCTACAGTGTGAAAACATCCAGAGTTGCCCATCTAGCTCTAATCTATTCAAGCTGCAACCTACCAACGAAAGGAAGTCTAAGCAACCAAGGCTGGCATTTTGCTGAAGTAAAATATTATTAAAACCTGCTTGGGTGGGCTAACTACTAGGAAGGTAGAGACACAGGGAAGCTTCTACCCACTACAGCAATTAGCTTGGGATTTGCTTATTGGCACATTATGTCTCGTTTGTTTTTAATTGTTCGTGATTTGTTGCACTGAGTATAGCTTCTGTCTTGCAGTTTGTATTGACTTCTTTGTCTTATGGTGTTTATAGTTTCTGTTTAGAGTGGTGTATTTATAAGCTATAATAAACTGTAGGATAATGGAGAAAAGAAGCAGGTCATGGGCATAGTGTCCTCAAGTTCAGAGAAAGGCCAGACTGAATAGAATAATAGGTATTGCTTTGAGGTAAAGAGAGTGACTTATGGACAACCTGGGGCCCTAAAGCCCATCACCCCTAATTGTACTCCTAAGAGCATGTTAACTATAGCCATGCTGAATCAGCATACATAATTCCCAATGCCTTGCTCCAGGAACTTGGAAAAGTTACCATGGAAGGAGTATAACTCCCAGAATCCCCCACCTAGCTTATCAAGCAGCCATGCTAACCTCAGGGATTCTGGGAGTTTTAGTCCCAAAAAGTAATGCCAAATATGGCACAGTGTCCCCTTGCAGGTCTAAGAAATAATTTGCTATTCTCCCATATGAACCTGCCTGTGTTTTGAGATCTTTTGGGGAGGCTCTTTCCTCCGTCCCACCCCCACCCCCCACAGGTCCACCTGGCCAAAACACTGGAGAGGGCCTTCTCGGTAGCTGGAACTCCCCTCCCAGAAAGTTCAGACTGGGACCTTCCTTAATATCTTCCTACACCCAGGTGAAGACCTTTTTATTCCAGCTGGGCTTTGAGAATCTTCTTTAGGGGAAATGGGCCTTGTAAAAGGTAATGGATTCTTCTTTGTTGTTTTTATTGGTTTTAGTTTAACTTTGTTTTTCCTTTGAGAATTCAATTACATTTTAATTTTTGTATGCTGTGAACTTTAACTGTTTGTTGTAACTATTGCAAGCTGCCTTGAGCCACAAACTAGGAAAAAGGTGGGATGATGATAGTGGTGATGATGGGGCCAAGAACTGACCACCCAACAAGGTTGTCTGTAGCCCCTCTGCTTGCCTCTAAACTGTAGAAAAAAAATTCATTTTGAGCTGTCCCTGGTACTGAAAGTGCTCCATTTCCAGCCATTGGTAATTTTTTTACCCTGCCACGTGGGGTCCTTTTCACACCACACAATTATAGTGCTTTGATTCCACTTTAAAAGCCATGGCTGCATCTTATGGACTCCTGGGATCTGAAGTTTGGAAAGGCACTAGAGCTCTCTGGCAAAGAATTTCAAATACCCCTCCCTAAACTATCTATCCCAGAATTTCAAAAGGTATTGCTATGATAGCTGAAATGGAATCATAGCACTATAATTGTAAAGTGTGAAAGGGCCACTGGTTTCAGTGGTGATTCCCACCTCCATGTTCTGAACAGCTCTTTTGCTTCCAACCTGTCTCCTTAGAATCATGGGCTGGTGTTCAGCAGGCCTTGTGTCCAACCAGAGCAGAAAAGCAGTGACTTGGCACACTAGAGCCAAATGGGCCCAGCGGAACAGCCAGGGATGTTGTGAGCTTTGTTAGGCTTTGAGAGGCTGTCCTTATTCTGCCTTGAGGCCTGAGCACAGCTTGTGCCTGCTTCTGCTGCTGTGCTACTCTCCCTCACTCCACAAATCTATAAATAAACAGATGGTCAGTGGGATAGACCACAAAGACCCCAGTGCTCTTCCTTTTGCAAAGACTGCTAGGAAGGGAGATCAGAATGACACATACAGCCAGAGTTGTTCATTCTTCGCATGTTGTTCTTTCAACTGAAAATTCAGTTGGAAATACAGAAAAATTGGGATTCTGCAACCCAAATAAATTGGAACAGTGGAGGAAACATCTTGCGTGTTCTTGCGTATTTTACACAGTTCAGCGTGATACTAAGCATATAGGTAGAGGGAGTGTTAAGCCTTTCAGACAAATAGAAATCCTGCCTGTCATCCCACCTGAGATTTCAGTCAGGCATTTTTTTTCACACAGTTTTGAGCGTAACCTTACTGGCATAAGGACTAGCGACTTGTTGGCGTATTGTTTAATGAAAGCTAAGAATTTCAGGATGAATAGATTCTACCCCAGAAGTGGAATAAGCAGTCCTCCAGAGGTTATTGGACTGGAATCACCAGCAACTCCTGAGTCATAGCCAATAGCGAGGAATGCTGGGAGTTGCAGTCCAACAACCTTTGGAGGATCAAATGATCCCCGTTCCTGTTTATACACATTACCTATTTCCAAACTTATGTTCAGCTGGAAGATTTGAGGGAGGATGTTGGGGGCCATGGAGCTCAGTGGTGATTGGTGGCTTTCATATCCGTGGGCCAGTGAATCTGCCTTGGAGTTTTAGTCCAGTTTCCAGGCAACATAGGAAATGTTGGTTGTTACCTTTAAAAAGGGTATATGGTTTGGGTTACCTATGGGATTGCCTTCTCCTGCATAATATGTCTCATACAAGCAGATCCTCTATGAGACATTTACTTTGAGCCAGCCAAAACTAGAATGACAACTGTGACCCAAAGGACATTTTCTCCCTGGGCCTCTCCCGGTCCTCCTTGGGGCTCCCCTGGTCCTCCCCGGGCCTCCTTAGGCCTTCCCTGGGACATTTTCCCACTTTGTAGAATGATTTGCCAGAAGAGATACATCAGCTGAGTTTTAAAACAGCAGTAAATATCAGTCTTTTCTAGCAGGCCTATCCAGATGGTTTTAAATTACGAGTTCTAAAGTAAGTACTGGTTGTTTTTATATGGTCTATATGTCTGATTTGCTGTTGTTCCCTGCCTTCAATCTATAGGAACAGGCATGTCAGAAGCTGTTGTTGCTATTTTACTCTGAACTTTAAAGGAACTATCCACATTGCATCTCTATTGTTCCTCCAAGCTGCCAGGGTATGATTGCTTTTATTTGTTTTGTTTGTTTACTGGTTGGATTTATATCCTGTCTTTCTCCTGAGATGGGCTCCAAGGTAGCTTTCAGTAATTTAAAAAAAGATTAAATTGAAATAAATAACAGTATTATTTTATTTTACTATTTTAAAAACCATGTTTGAAAGCTGTTAAAACACATTAAAACGTGATTACTAATAAAATATTTTTTTAAAACCTCTTCCACACATAACTGCTGCATAATTTAAATCTTAAATGCCTATCTGAATAAGAAGGTCTTCAATTGCTGACAGAAAGACAGCAGGGAGGGAACCAAGTGGACCTACCATGGAAGGGAGTTCCACAGCCTGGAAGAAGCCACAAAAAGGCTCTCTCTTGTGCTTGTGAAGGTGGTCTTTTGGGGCTTCCAAAAGAAATACCGTACCTCTGGCTACATCATCCCTTCCCCAATGCTGTCTCCTCTAGGAGTGTTCAACTATAGTTCCAAAGAGTCAGCACTGTAGTCCAGCAGATCTGGAAGGCATCAGATAGGAAAAGGCTGCCTGAGGCTGGATGATAGTGCAAAGGAACAGTACCTGTTGAATCCTAGAGCAATCAAAGACCACCCTGATGAAAGGAATCCACATAGAGGGGGTGGGTGAGGAAACAGGAGAATAGTATACATGGCCAATAGATCTAAGGCTATTTCAGTTGTTCCCTCCTTTTGGTCTTCCAAATGTCTTGGACTTCAACTCTGAGAATATCCAGCCACCATGGCCAATAGCCAGAGATCCTGGGAACTGAAGTCCAAAACAACTGGAAGGCCAACATTTGGGGTCTGCTGCATATTGCTTATTCCCACTGACTCAATACATCTGTTCCAGTTGGAACTAACAAGGAGATTCAGACCAATATGTTCTTAGAGCACACTTTGCCAGATGATGTGATAAATGCAGGTAACAGTTGACATAAGCTAGAGTTCCCTCTCCTCAGTGATTTCTTGATCTTTCTGTGGAATTCTCTTGCTAGCGGTGCAATACTGGAATCCAAACACTGAGTGTCTAGGAAGTGAAAGCAGGTTCTCAACCTCTGGTTCTTCAGATATTTTGGACTGCTGACTCCCAGAAAGCCCAGCCACAATGGCCAACGCTGAGAGATTCTGGAAGTCAAAGGGCCAAACCTCTGGAGAAGAATCCCATTGTGAGCAGAAGTTGACAAAAGACTGACCTGGATGATGTAGAAGCGGGAGATGCCCTCCTGACGTTTGACCTTGGAACTCTTAGGCGGCCGCATGGGAGTGCTGGGGATTTCCTTCACCTCCAGGCAGTCGGGCTCCTCCTTGGACAAGCCATCCGGGTTCTGCACCAAGATGCCATTGACATTCTTCACCTTCTTGCCACCATCACGGGCACAGTCTTTTTCCAGCAGTGGGTAGAGGAAGGAGTACCGCCGGTCCCGCTGCTTAGCTGACTGATGCACTGAGTAGGTGATGAAGCAGAGGCTGGGAGTGCAGACCAGGATGATCTGGAAGACCCAGTAGCGTATGTGAGAGATGGGGAAGGCTTTGTCATAGCAGGCCTGGTTGCACCCTGGCTGCAACGTGTTACACATGAACATCGTCTGCTCGTCCTCGTAAACCGTCTCCCCAACAATGGCCACTATCAGAATGCGGAAGATCACCACCACTGTCAGCAGGATCCTAGGGAAACAGAACAAGAGCAAGGTGAGAAAAGAGCTCTAAGATGGTATTCTCTCAGTCACACTATCTTCTCAGGCACCATGTGCTTAACTCCACATATGGAGATTTGTACTGCACTAGTACTACTCAAAATGATTATATGTGCCAGCAGTTCCAGACTAGGAGCCATCAGCTGGCACTCTGTGACCAGTTTCCAGAGAAGACACAAGTGCAGCCAGTGTAGGATTTCAGCCTATGTGTTGGCACAATGTTAGGCTCTGCACTTGGGGTGACACAGACGTGGGTTTCTGGGCCTGAATAAAAATGGACACTCTCTCAATGTGCAGAAGAAATAGACATTCCTACTATTATTTTTAAAGGGCAAACACTCTGAAGTAAAGGGTTATGGGTAAATAATTTTTCTGGTCTTTGGTTTCAGCTCAAAGCAGGCCTGCTCCTGCCAGGTGGCACTATGATGTGGCTGCCTGAGACAGCAGATTTTGGTGCCATGAAAAGATAGGAAATTTTAGATCATGTCATTTGTTGCTATTGTATTTTTACTGCAGGGAACAGGTTTTTGTGGGATTAATAACTTGATTTTGGGTACTGTGAACCTCAGTTTGGGTCACTGGAGGAGGGGATTTGCTATTCTGCCTCAGGCAGCAAAATGTCTTAGGATGACCCTTGTTTCTGGAAGTGGGCATGCCCAAAGTCTGGATATGATCACTTGGGAAAAAAATTAAAAGCCTTGAGCTTCCAATGTGAGGAAACTACATCTGCTGGGAGGAAAGTCAGGCTCCTAGGAAAGATCTTGTAGCATTAAAAGCCTAGAGAATTCCGTCAGGTAGGGGAACTCCTGAAATTACTTTACAGGAAAAGTGATTATTTCAAATAAGAAGTTTGCTGAAGCAAACTGTACCACTCTTTTTTTGTGGTGCAGGAACCTATCTCTATTCTTTCCATGTTATTTTTGCGTCTGGGACTAAATTATCCGTTAAAGATGTAATGCCCAGGAACGCATCTACTTCGTTAACTGAGATGTATCTTTATACTACTAGTCTGATCAACCCTCACCATAGGCTAAGCTGACTGATTCCTCAGTACTTGACCCAACCAAAAGCAACATTTTAAGCTGCAATCCTGTATTTACTTACCTGCTAGCAAGTCCCATTGAATGCCATGGGACTTATCTCTGAGTCAACATTATAGGATTGCAATATCAGGCTTAACATGTAGCAAAAGGAGGTTCCTTGCTCTTCTAGAGCCTATAAAGCTTGACAACTTCAAAGATAGAAAGGGAGAGAAGTTTCTGTGGTAACTCAATATTTGACAATTTAACTTCTGCGTGTAAAGGAGAGGGTGGTAAGTTTTCACCAACTCAGCATTCCCCAATGAAGCTACTGAATACAAGATATCCTGGGACAGAGAAGGGGTTGAACTGAGAAATTGGATTTGTGAAGAAAGGAGGAGAGAGGGGATTTATAAGCAGGAACAATATTGGTAAGGAAGATGAACAACACAACATCCTAAAACTTCAACACTTTTTTGACACAAAAATGATCAGAAAACAGAAGCAAGAAAACCAAAGAGAAGAGAAGATCTTAAGGTGTTAGGAAGATGGATAACAGAATACACAGCTAGAGTTTCATGAAACATGCCTAAAGGAAAGCAGAAACGCTCAGTGAGAGTATGTCAAAGCGGCCCAGCAGAGCACATTAGAAAAATGTGAAAAAAAAATTATTGCCAATTATTGCTAAGTTTTGGATTATAATTTCCAGAATCCCCCTCTCATCATATCCATTGTATCTCAAACGTTTGATCCCAACCTAAACCCACAAAAATACTCCCCAAAGTGCAAAGTGGACTTGCCACCAGAGCATTAAATGTCATGTATCTCATCCAGCCTCATGATGTGTTGAACTGCAGTTCTCATCATCCACAATCAGCAGAGTTGGCTGCAGGTCAGAGGAACCCTGGCTAGAATTTCTCCTACCTCCCCACAGCTGCTTTATCTATGGGCCTTGGTGGGGTTACCTGACTGTGATGACAGTCTCCTGATCAGTATTGGACAGATGGATCTACCTATGCTTTTATTTTTCCAGAATAACTCCAACGGTTATTAGAAACATACCTTCCTGCATCGCAGGGGTAACATCATGCCAAGGAGGAAACCAACATGCCTGCATTCATCAACTGGAGAAGGAGAAGCAGCAGAGACCTCACTTCCCCTTCCATATTAGAAAGGTGGCTTGGAACTACAGGGGAGGAAACATTTTTGACCCATCATTGGCCAAAGCAGCAAGATCTGCTGGCCAGTGTTCTGTGAGAGAAGATCTGCCAGATCACTGCTGGTGAAAACTGCATTTCTGTGCCCAGACTTTTGAAAAAAAATAACTGGGGGATGAATCTCCCAGCCAACACAGCCACTGGTTCTGCTGGCTGAGGGGTTCTGGGAATTCTCACTCCAAGAAACAGTGGCAGCCAGGTCACTAGGCTGGTAATCAGCTCCATTTTTTTCTCCAAATCTTAAAGGAGCTGTCTAAGGTGCTGAACTCTATTCCCACTCTCCCCAATAGGCTGAGCAGCTTAGACAATTCCTTTAAAGTTCACGCTTAACCTCAGAGAAGATTCATTACTCTGCTGACATGGGAGAAATCAGCCACTGCTGCCAGTCACCACTTTTTTAATTGATATGTGCTGTCGGGTGACAGTACTTGTCTGAAAAGTGGACAGAGGATGGACAAGGAAAAATCCAGCTGATTGGCACTGCTTGGAACGACAGGCCAGGGGAAATTAAAATAAAAGGGAGTGGGCAGGCCTCATAACCAGGGTTTGTCAAAGGGTGACACCATCCTGGGGCCAAAGATACCCCAAATGCTGAAAGTTAATAACCAGGTGAACGGATGCACCAATGACAGTCCAGTGGCCTTGGCTGCAGCATCTCAGGTTGGCTGCTGTTGGAGACAAGATACTGGGATAGATGGACCATTAGCCTGAAAACCAGCAAGCATGTTCCTAAGCAAGCCCTTCCCAACATTTTGGACTACAACTCCCATAAGCCAGCATGGAGAGTGGTTAAGGATGAAGGGAGTTGTAATCTAAAATCTGCACAATACACCAGACTGGGGAAATCTATGGGAGGACTTCCCTATTCATTCTTTTTTTTTCCATTTCCCCCAAATCCATCTATCTCAGTATCAACACAGTCTTCCCCCTACATCATCAGTGAACAGGTATGGTCCTAATATTTTTGACCTACCAGCTCTAGCCAACACATCCAGTAATGAGGGATTATGGGAGCTACAGTTCCAAAAGTTGTCCACCTGTGCCCTACCTTTTCCTTACCCTCAGCTGCCTCCTGCTCCCCCCGGTCTGTTGCACACCTGATTCCCATATGCCTACCTGCAACAACAGAATCATAATTTATCTCTGGGAAACTCATATGCCAGATCCTTAACTGCAAAGAAAAAACTATTCAGCCATGAATTTCCTTCCTTCCACATTCCACCCGCTCATAACATGGGACATCAAGGCAGAGGACCCCCACTTTGGTCTGCCCCTTCATAACCCACAAAATGTACTCCACATAATAAAGCAGGAGTGGGCAAGGGCAGCAGGTCTGGGAGTGAATTGTTAGCCCCTTGGACCCAGGTTGCATGTGTGCATGTGAGATTGCCAAAAATGCCAACAAAACAAAACCTAAAATTAGCCAGAAGTGTGTTTCTGGTTGTGAGTGGATGTGGCAATCTATTTAAAGGAAAAAAAATTGCTCCTGGATGATTCCAGAAGAGACAGATGACCCTCCTTTCTTTAATTTTTATTTGGCCAGAAAGGGCCACCTGAGGAATCTGGAAAAGTTGAGGGTGGGGGGGCCACACTTTTGGCTCCTGATACTTTTTAAAAGTTCAGGCTGGCAAAATATACCTCCTAGACTGGAACAAGTTAGGAGGGGGTTTAAAAGTCTGGACTGAAGCACCAGAGAGGAAAGAATAGATTATTAAGGTTGCTGAGTTAGCCAAAATTGCCAGGCTAACACCAGTTTTAAAGGATTAGGCCAACTGAAGATTTTTTGAAAAACTGAAAACCATTTATGGGCTTCTTCTTCGTGGTCTCTGTGCCTCACACATTAGGAGCTATGTTTTAGTTTTAGTTCTTATTTGAGAATCAGATTGTGTTTGTATTAAAATTAATACATATTTTTAAAAAAGGAAAAGGTCAAAAAGGGGTCCAAGCAAGCATCACCCTGCCAGCTTTTCCTGGCTGTGCCAACCTGTAGCAGCATTCCTCAACTTGTGGCCCTCCAGATGGGTGTTGGCTACAACTCCCATCATCCTCCCCAGCCAGCACTGCCTCCTTGTCAACAGCTGCAAGAAAACTGCATGGTAATTAAAAAAAGAAAAGAAAAGAAAGCAAAATGAAATCACTAGATGAGTTGCTGGATTAGTCTGTTGCAGCAAATAACTTATAAAAAAAATGAAAACAACTTACAATCTGCAACAATTGTGAGTTTTGTGCCATCCAGATTTATGATGACATAACCTTTTGGGGATTAGCTTGCTTCATCAGATAGATGGAGTGTCACCTTTTGTAAGAATGAAACCTACGCTTTCAACGGGAAACATTATAGATGCTCCTGTGTGAGTGTGTATGTGAGAGAGAGAGTGTGTGTGTGTGTGTGAGAGAGAGAGAGAGAGAGAGAAAGAAAGAAATAGACTTGCACCCCTGCCAACTGAAGATAGGTAGACCTCCTCTTGGAATGCCTATGTCTGTTTCTGTCTGTGCATATACAGGTATCCACAAAGAGAAAGAGGCAGTGCACCTACACCCACGAGTTGAGAATGACACTTGATGTGCAGCTTGGACTGCGTCCATGCCGTAATACATCCTAACTGTTCGTTGTTAAGGTGCACAAAATTCCTTCTTATTTTGGATAGCAGTTAGGTAGTGGCGGGGGAGAATTCCCAAACCTACACAGAAAGCAAACCTTTCTGCCCGGTGTCAGAAGGAACCACCGCATGGCTTGCATCTCCAGCCACTAGACCAGTGGTTCTCAACCTGTGGGTCCCCAGATGTTTTTGGACTTCAGCTCCCAGAAGCCCCAGCCGCTATGGTCAATGCTCAGGGCTTCTGGGAGCTGAAGTCCAAAACATCTGGGGACCCACAGGTTGAGAACCACTGCACTGGACCCTACTCTCCCCTGATCTGCAGAGGAACAGATCTCACCCCCGGCTGGACGTCCACTTCCCTGCTCGGGGGAATCCTGCCCCCAGATTTCCAAAATGATGGGGTGGAGGGAGAAGAGGGCAGCACTTACCCTCCATCCTCCAAGGAGGGGGCGAGGGGGGCAGTCACAGTAATAATGGGGAAAGGACCAAGAACCCAGCCCCTGAAGGTGAAGAGGAGCGAAGCAGGGGAGAGTCCCCCTGCCTCTTAAACTGCCAAGGAGCAGAGCGAGCCGGGAGGGGTGAATTTCCGCACGTGCTGCTTCTCTCTCCGCGATCTCCCCTCCCGAGGAAAAGCCCAAATCCCATTCTTTTACACGGTCGGCGAAAACGTCCCGCCAGCCCTGGCCCTCCTCTGCAGAGGGTTTTTTTTTCTTCCCTCCTTTTCCCCTCGCCCTACTGGATCTTCCCTCCGAGCAGCCTCAGCCCCGGCAGTCCAGGGTCCCCGGGGGTTCCTCGGCCCGCCGGCGGCGTCCAGCCCCCGGAAGGCGAGCGGAACCAGGACGGGGCGGCTGCAGCTCTTCTCCCTTCCCCGCCCCGAGACCCCCTTCCCCCCCAACCGAGCCCAACTCGCCGAAGCGGGGCGGGAAGCCGGCGCCCACTCCCCCCGCCCGGACCCGGGCCCCCCTCTTCCCACCGACCTCCCTATCATCGTCGAATGCTGTTGCACCGCAGCCTCCAGCAGCCTTTCCAAAATGGTCCACTCTCCCATCGCTCCGGGCTCGACGGGTCTCCCCGCATCCGAGGGCTCCTCCGACAAGGGGCGGCGGTGGGGCCGGAGGCGGCGGCGGCGGCTCCCGCTCCTCCTCCTGCTGCTGCTGCTGGTGGTAGTAGTAGAAGTAGCAGTAGTGGAGGGGCCGCCGGTGCCACCGCCACCCTCCGCGCCCTGCGCCTCCGCCCCGCCGCCGCCGCCGCCCCTCCCGCGCTCGCCCCGACGCCCCTCAGACGCGCTGCTCGCGGCCCCGTCGCCTCTTCGCCATCAGCTCCGGGAGGACGCGGCAAAGGGAGGAGAGGCGGCGGCGGCTGAGGAGGCGGCTGAGGAGGCGGCGGCGGGCGGGGGGCCGGCTGGGGCATCCGGAGAGACCCCCGTCCTCATCCCCGCACCTGGGCGCCGGTGCCGGGGGGGCGGGGGAGGGCGGGGTGGGGGAGGTGCCCTCCTTCTTCTTCTTCTCCTCCTCTCTCTCTCTCTCTCTTCTTTGGCTGTCTTTCTTCCCGGTGGCCGCGCTCTTTCCACCTGGGCGGCTTTCAAGGACACCCAGGCGGGGAGGGAGGGAGGGAGGAGCGAAGCAGGCGGCGAGGAGCGGAGGGGGGAGAACGGTTGAGGGGGAGGATTAAGCGCAACACACACACACACACACACACGGGGCGGCGGGTGTGTGTGCGCGCGCGCGCGCGGGCGGGTGTGGCCGGCTGTGCGCGTGCTCGCCCGCCCGCCCGCTTCCAATCGGCCGCTTCCCCTCCGCGGTGCCGCCGCCGCCACACGACGCCGGCCCAGAGCGCGCCTCGCCGTCCGCCTTCTCTCTCACACACACACACACAACTCTCTCTCTTCCTCACACACGCGCGCGGAGCCTGCCCTCTCCCACGCACCGCCGGTACGCACGCCGCCCTGCCGCCCGGCCGCCGCTTTGGCCACTGCGGCGGACGGATCGCTGCTGCCCCTTCGGGCTCTTTCATGCGGTCTTTCCTGAGGAGAATTTGGCGCCAAAACAGGGACGCGGGTTGGGGGAGGGGGAGGGGAGGCCGGCTGTGGGGCCGAGGAGGACTTCTTGCGGTGGAGCCGCGCAGCCCCCTGACGGGAGCGGCCGCCCACGCCGGAGAAGCGGGAGGGAGACCCGCCGCCGCCGCCCTCCTCTCCGCCTCCGCCAGGGGCCCCCAGCCCGCCGCGCCTGAAGGGGAAGGGAGAGCGGCTGCGGCTGAGGCGGCCGCCCCGTTTTGGCGCACAGGTGGCCCACGGGCCCGGTTGGTGCCTCGGCCCCGACACGGGTTTTGCCGCACTGCCAACCGAGGCAGGGGAGTTCATTCACTCTGACCGCTTCCGCACTAGGCTGTTATAGCGCTATGATTCCACTTTCAACATCGTGTGGAATCCTGGGTTTTGCAGTTGAAGGAGAGGTCTTGGACGAGGGGAGGAATCAGAGGTCTCTGAGACCCCTCCCTAGACTGCGAACCCCAGGATTCCATAGGATGTTGGAAGTGGAATCATCGCGCTATAACAGTCTAGTGTGGAAATGGCCTCTGAGGCGCCCGGTGGTGCCTTTCGGTCTTCGAAAGGAACCCAATGGGAGCGAGGTGTGTAAGTGTTCATAGTGCGCTAGACCACAGTGATCCTGTAATCCTGGCTCATGTGTGGATTAATGCCATACCGGGCTGCTGTTTGTATCAGCATCACTACTACTCTTGTCACTGTAGCCATTTCTGCACTAGCCTCTTACACTGCTATTATTCCACTTTCAGCATGGTATAGAATCCTAGGGTTTGCAGTTTTGGAGGGGGTTTGAGGGGCCCCTCCGAAACGGCAAACCCCAGGATTCCATAGGATGTTGAAAGTGGAATAATAGTGCTATAACAGGCTAGTGCGGAAATGGTGTCTTCATTATTACCACAGAGAGAGTGTGTGTAGCATCCGCACATGAATGCACGCCTTTTGCAGCATCTCAGCTGCATTCACTGCTGCAGTCTCTCTCTCTCTTCCACACACACACACAGGTTGCAGAGTTTCTCTGCTCCCGGTGTGATCGGCGATCGATCAGGCTGTGAACAGAAGCAGCCCACGGGTGAAGGGATTCCCTAGATTTCTGTGTGACATGCAGACACTCACCTCTGTGTCACAGGACTAAAAACAGACTGAAAAATGCAGCGTCCCAGCAGCAACACACACCAATTGGCTCTGCACTGCATTGCTGCAGGGTCTCTTTCTCGCCTCCTCTCCCTCTCCCCTCCTGAAGCCTACAGAAAAGCATCCATCATCTTGCAAACGGTCACAGCCCCCCCTCCCACATCTGGTGCATACAAACTGCAGTGTGTTTTTGTGGTGGAAGGGAATTCCAGCAGCAGCGGCATTTTTTGAAGTAATAGTTGTGTATTCAGAGGGGCACCAGCTCTTGGTTTGTGGCCACTAAGTGGTGAGGAATTAACACCTACAACTGAATCAATTCATTTCCGCACTAGCCTGTTATAGCATGATGATTCCACTTTCAACATCCGAAACTGCAAACCCCAGGATTCCAGAGGATGTTGAAAGTGGAATCATCACGCTATAACAGGCTAGTGCGGAAATGGCCAATGAAATGCCTCACTCTCAAATATTTTAATGTCTTCTGTGAATGACTATAAGGCATTAAAATAATCCCCAAATATGTATATTTTGCAAACCCAGATCAGTTGTGTTTTTTTAACCAACTTTTCTAAGCTTTTGTATGAGTTTTAGGGATTTTTTTCCTACTTTTTGATTCCAGATCCTTTCCAGCGAAAGAGGAAGCGTGGTGTAGTGTCAAACTAGGACTCTGAAAGAGCGAGTTTCAAATTGCCACTCAGCCATGGAAATTGAATGGATGGGCAGATCACACACTCTCAGCCTCTGAGGAAGGTAAGGACAAATCCCCTCTGAATAACTCTTGCCAAGAAAACCCTACAAGAGCATTGCTGTAAGTTGGAGTGGACTTGAAAGCACAAAACAACAATAAAATTTCTGGTGGGGGTCAGGAGAGTAACAATTGCCAGCATATTGCAATGGTAAACCACCTCTCTCTCAGCATTCCAACTGCCTTTGTTTCTAACAATGATGAAGAAGCCTGTGAGCTTCAAAAGCTTGCAGAATGTATTTTGTGCCTTTTGGTTGGCTTAATAAAGATATCACCACAATGTTTTTTTGCAGTTGCTATATTTTGTGGAACGGCCAGCCCAACTTCCCCTGGATACATATCTTAAGAAAACCCTATAAAATTTGTGGGCTTGCCATAAATGGACAGATGACTCGTAGGTACATATTTACACATAGAGAGAAATAGATTTGTATTAACTTCCCCGATTTGAAAAAAAAAAATCACTTTCAACGCAGTCTGAATGTCACGATTGTGTATAATGGAGAAGTTTCCTGTCATGAACGTTCATTTTCAGTGGGAGAATGGATACGCCGCAGCCCATTTCTTTAAAAATGCCCTGCCAGCAGCTTCTCTCCCTCCTGCACGACCAGCTCCCCACCACTGCAGTCCCTCTTCTTCAGCACAAAGCGTGCCAGAGTCCAGCAGCAGCCTCATTCTGCAGTTCTTTAAAACAAAGCCTTTGCACACATGCACGAATGACACATACTTGTGTCATTCTTGGTCCCTTCTTGCTATTCAAGGCTATGGCTAAGGTACACCTTGTGCCAAGCTGTTTCAGAGATGGATGCCAAATTTCCATCTCATTCCAGCAAACCACAGCTGGAGTCCTGTTGGTGCACTACGCTAGTGGTTGCATCTTTTTCCAAGGTTGCACAGCAGTGGTAAGGGAAGGCTGAGAAAATCTGGCTCCCAGCAGCCAATTTCTTCAGGGCCTGAATTCTCTTAGAACTGCTGCTCTTATCATCCTGCACCCACAAGGAAGGGAAGTGGCCTCCACACAGGAATCTAAAGAGTGATTGTGTAGAAAATACCCAAAGGATGCCAAAAAGGTCATCTCAGTTGACCAGGGGCTGATGGAATTCCCGAACTAGGAAAGGGCATAGAATTCATAAGCTTGGGGAGCAGAGGAAGGCCAGTAAAGGAGGGTATTGTGTCAGTGGGGAACAGGTATGCCTTAGTTACAAAGTAGATGTTATCCTAGCCATTATTGCTTTAGCAGAAAATTTGGCACCAAAGGCAGAAATAACATGGAAAAATACAAAAAAAGAAGCATAGTCAAACATGTTTAACGAAACTTTTTACTCAAAACTAGCAATACGCCCAAGTGACATGTGAAACAACCAGGTCAGGTGAGTCTTGCATTAGTAAACAAAGATATTTTGAACCGTTAACAGACTACTTGGAGGCTTCTTTCAAAATGCATCCAGGGATTAGTTCTTTTACCAGCCTCCACTTTTCTTGTGACTTTCATTTTGGCTGCCAAACATACAGATCTAACTCTTTTTAAACATGTTGGGAGAACTGGAGCCAGGCTTGTCTGCACTCATCTTTTCTCTGCTTTGCTGATCAGTAAGGGATTCTGGAGGCAGCTGCTGTTTATCTTGTCCATTCCAGGCAGGTACATTTGGCCACAGTAGTATTGGCTAGAATTCCACTCAAGCTGTATTGCACTGTTTACTGCAGATGCAGTGCAACAACTCAACAGCAAAGGTCTGTATTTCTCCAGGCCTCCTTTACCATCCTCCCAGTGTTTATACTGCTCAAAAAACTTCCAGCTAGGCAGAAGAGGAGGAGGAAAGGGGAAGCTGGAGAAATGTTAAAAGATTTTGTAGAAAGGAGCATCACTGTCACAGGCTTTGTTAATAGTGGTATGTCTGTATATGAAATATGCAGAAAGGCAGAGAAAATGAGTAGAGAGAAGTGATGCTTCCATTCTACAACCCAGGGTCATCCCATGAAGCTGGACACAGGAAAGTGAAGAGCTGCTTCACCCAGGACATAGACTGTGGAATTCACTGCCACAGGCTGGATTAAGCCCCAAATTTGATGAGTTTAAAAGGAAAGTTTGGTTCAGGGGAGAGAGGACAGTACTTCCTGTTCCTTTTGGTTATGATTTTTAGTTCCAGAATCAGAAACAATGTGTCTCTCAAAACCAGTTGTTGGGGAACACAAGTGGGAGGGTGTTTTCACACTCATGGAAGGCTTGTGGGCCTCTAAGAGACAACTAGCTAGCCACTGTGGGAGGAGAATGCCAGACTAGAGAGGCTTCTTGTCTTCCTGCTTTGTTCCCTAGTGGCTGAGATTTTTCAGATAGTATGCTCAGCTTCCAACCTAGTGGTGTCCTGTAATTCCCTTTTATTTGAAGTGCAGGCTAGTCTATTTGGTGCATAGACAGCTGCATATTAGGCATCTGTTTCAAAAAGGTATAGAAAGACCAATTAAAAGACAAGTTGGAGGAGGGATGATAGCCCAAGAGAGGAAAAACCCAATACATACAGATAGGAACCAACCCAAATCGTACAAAAGCATGCAGACTTTTGAGTTCTACAGATCTCTTCATCAGCTTAGTGGAGCGTGAAACAAGCAGAGCATGGGAAAAAGAACAGGCTGCCTCCCACGCATCTCTTCACCCACACATTTGCTCCCTGATTTATCTATAGCTCCGCACCACTCTAGCTAACTCTCTCCGGCTCTTTAGATGCAACACAGAGGAAATGCTCCTGGCTTTTCATGCAATCTATCCATAGCGCCACCCAGTGGCCCAGTGAGCACTTGCTCTTGGCATTTGTGAGGAAGATTTCTTCTCCGCAAGTAAATTTGGTCCTTGGCTGGAGTTGCGTCCTGCTCTCAGCCTTGTTCCGCTAATCCTCAGTTAATGAAGTCCATGTGTTCCTGGGCATGACTTCTTTAACAGATAATTTGGTCCCAGAGGCAAAAATAACATGGAATAGGTTCCTGAACCCCCCAAAAGGAAGATCAGTTTAACAAGTTTCAGCAAACTTTTCATCCCAAATTAACAATATAAAATGCGTGATGAAACAGGTCAGATGAGACAAAAAACAGATGGGTTTTGGAATCCTTGTTAGCATCGTGGCCAAATGTTAGCGTGGAAGAGTTTCAGTGACGTTGTTTGGTACTTTTTGCATTTGCTTGTCAGTCTAAGTTTGGCAAAAGATATGAAGGCTGAGAACTGACTGGGGGAGTTAATTTCCCTCTGTTGCTAACCTGCTTGCACAGTTCCCCTAGCTAAGAGAGGGAAGATGGGTCATGCTTGTGCCTTTTGATCTTCTTTGTTTGCTTCCGCACTATTTAACCCTTGTGCTCGATCTTCCATTGGCCTTGGCCTGGGTGTACTCCAGTCCTGATGCCCCATATATCCAGCCATGGGGACTGAATTTGATGATCACCCAGATATGTTTGGAAGCCCAATTCTATTTTTATCTGTTGAGGAAGAAGCTGGACCCCACCAACAAAATGGCTGGGACGCTTCTCTGCTGTGTATCGTCTGCTGCATCATTTGCCACCCAAAGCTTATCTTAAAGTAGTGACGTGTGTCAGCACAAGAACTCTTGGGCAGGCCTGGAACTACCCCCAGTCCAAGAACAAGACAGGCCACGTGCTCTTTCCCACATGTGTACATGATGGTCAAGACCCTTCTCAAACTTCTCATTGACAAGCGGTCGTGACAGCTATGTGGCGGCACCCTTAAGCTTCCTTCCTCTTGCCCTTACTTTGAACTCCCCTAGTCTTCCTTTGTCCTTGTTGATGAGGACACACCAGAGATGGGGACAAGCCAGAACCCAGGACAAAGGCCCTCCTTATGACGCAGGTAGGCAGGAGAGGAAAACGGTGATGCCGACAGGGAAACAGACCTCATAGCGAGAGGTGAAGCACATTGCATTCTGCACTGGAAGGCTGGCATGATTGAGCAATGGATACTGGCATAAAGAGAGACTAACTGGGCTTCTCAGAAAGCTGTATCCTGACACTTATGTGCCTTGAATCAGGGGCGTAGCTATGGGGTGGCAAAAGAAAAATTAGAACATAGTCCCCAGATAAAAATTCTGCCCTCTCATGAAATTTTCTTTCATTTCCCAGATGTCTAGCATTGCAGTAACTTGCAACTTCTGGTGAGCCTTAGAAATACAATTTCAGCATCCAAAGAAAAGGGACAGGCAAAGTGAGTCAGGGAATGCACACACAGCAAATAGAAAAGTTGTTGCAAATGATTCTCAGCGTCTCACTCTCTGCAAGAAGAGACTGCAGCTGTCTGTTTTCTTAGGTCAACAAGGAAGACCAAGATCTTGACCATGCCTTTCCTCTCCCCTCTCTGAATCAAATGAGTGCAAACTGGTTGTGCATTTTGAACTCAGTTTGCAGCAACTGAAGTAAGTTGAAGACAAAAAGGGAGAGTGGGAGGAGGAGAGAAACTACTGGTATTAATCAGGACAGTCCCTGACAAACTGTTGGCGTGTTTCTATTATCATCAACATTTTTGCATGTTACTTTTTGCACAGCCTTTGTCAACCTTTTTACCCTGGAGGAATCCTGTAAATAACATTCAGATCTCAGGGAACTTTGCATAAATATTATTAAAGAAAAGTTTATTTTTTTTCCAGTCATAATTCCTAGCGACCTCTTGTGGAACTTTAGGGTTACAAACTGGAGACACTTCCTGTCCTTTTGCGGATATGTAGATATGGGGTGTCATGATTTGGCTGTTGGACTATGTTTCTGGAGACGGGGTTTCAAATTCCTGCTCAGCCATGGGGACTCACTGGGTGACCTAGAGCAAGTCACACTTTCTCAGCCTCAGGGGGAGGCAAAAGCAAATCCTCTCAGAACAAATTCTGCCAAGAAAACCTTGTGATAGGTTCACCTTGGAGCCACCAGAAGGCATATAACACATATAGAATCTCAGTTAGGAAGCAACAATGCAATAAGTCACCCCTGCTGAAACTTCCTCTTCTGTACAGCCATTAAATAGTCAGGCGATATCTCCAGTTTCCACTCTGACAAGTATAAACTGAGTACAAATACATGGGACCCCCACCTCATTCTACCCCATCCCGGCCCAAACCCATGTGGGACTCTATAAACCTCTTGGTTTTGCCCCCTGGCAGAAAGTGGACTGGATCATGGCATGGGGAGGAAGGAAAGAGCAGGAAGATTCCCCTAGCCCGTGGGGGCTTCACTGGGTCCGCAGACCTCCTGCTGTTGCTATCCCTCAGAGGAAAGACCACCTCTGCTGCCTCCTTGCGTGATGCTGCTGCTGCTCTGGAGAACTTCCTGAGCGGTGCCGCTACGGAGATGGGAGGGTGGCAGGAGGCTGCGTGCCTAGGTGTGACCCGGTTGTGACCCGGTTCTTAGGCTTTCATTGGGTGGGCTCTGAGCTGTTTGTCCAGAGAGTTACCCTGAGCAAGAGGGGGATTATATTTCTGCTTCCTCCCAACCCCACTCTTACCAGTGAACCTGACATGCCCTGAGATTTCCAAGGAACCCACGGCCAACCCAGGTGGCTGGAAAGAAGCTTGAAAGTTTGCATTAAGAAAGGAAAGAGAGAAGGAGATTGGCTTGCTTTTTAATTTAAAATAGGCCTTATCTTTTCTAAGAAGATTGAAGAGGCATCATGGCACCATAAGGTGAAGCCACTTGAGTCTGAATAAAGTAAAGGGGATATGACAAGCGGTTGGGAAATGATTTGTTGAACTTCACCCCTTAATGCAATCCTTTTTCACTCATGTAAATCCCAGAGATTTCAATATAAAACCTATTTTCACAAAATTATATTTCAGACTGCAGTCCGACCCTACAAACATTTAGAATATGGGAAAGTTCACTTTGGGAACTACAGCCCTCACAGTATCCCAGCCAACCTCGCTATGGTTTGCAATTTTTTTTTTTTAAAAAAAGGAAATATCCCAAGTTGTTGACATATTTACTCATAAATAAGCCCCACTGAATTCAGAATGGTCTAATATTTATGTATTGGACCACAACTTTAGAGCACAATAGATATATTTAGATATATTTCATACCCTCCAAGATTTCACAGAGGAAAACTGGGACACATTTGGCCGAACAATATTAGAGTGTGGTCGAAAGGGTGCAGCCAGGCAACAAGAAGGCAAGAACTATTAATGAGGAAGGACACACAAAATTACTGATTTCAGTAGCAAAACCCTGGAATTTCAGTTCTGAGGTTAGAAAGAACAAACCTTTTTTCTGCCCTGTCTTTTCCTTCCTAATGAGTTAGGGGAGTGCAAACTGCTTTTGCACTTTGAACTTGGTTTGCAGCAATCAAAGTAAAGTGAAGATGAAGGGGGAAAGTAGGAGGAAGCGGCAGAAATCAGGAATATTAAAAAGCAGCTGAAAAAGTGGGAGAAAAAAGAATTAGCTGGGACTGTCCCTAACAAATCAGGACAGTTGCAGTGAATGGTATATTGTTTGGATTTGGCCTCTTTTCAGAAAGTTTTTTTTTAAATAATATCTATTTTAGTTTGCATGAAAAATATATACTTTTTAAAATGTGGCAGTAACAGGAACTAATTATCCGTAGTTATACTAACTAACAATCACACTTGTGAATTATGTTTACAGTGTAACTCTCCAAGTGCTGAAGAGGGCTTGTTCACACAATAGGCAATCTATGCATATGGAGAAAGGAATGCCAATCTTTTCCACAAAAGCCCACTAAAAAAAAAAAAAAAAAAACCAGAAAGAAAGAAAGAAATCCACACAAGACACCCTGATATCTAGATGGCACAGCCCCTTTCAGAAAGGCACAGGACTTCTTGGCTGCCAAGTCGTTGCCTTTTGATTCATCTTTCTGGAACGCTGTTGCTTGGGTCTCTGCTTGCCAACAGCAGTGTTTGTCTAGCGACTGGAGTGCCCCAGCCCATGCCAGCTGGCTCCAGGGAGTGGAATGAGTTTGCCACGTTTGCTGGCTAGAAGCCCATCTTTTGGAGGTTTGAAATTTTGCAATAGCTTCTTGAGGCCAAATGTGTCCTTTAAAGATGGAACTCTTAACCAGAGGTCTTTGGAGCTCTGTGGATGAGCTTCTGAGGGTCCATGAATGGACTGCACAAATTGAGCACCAAGATTCTGGGTTGAAAGGAATATTGTAAAGTCCTCTGCTAAAGGAACTATGAAGGATTTGCCCTCTCACCCTGCTGAAACCTTCATTTTAGTTTCTGCGCTCCAGCCCCTCATGACAATTTACAGTTCGTCACTTCGCTTCTCTCCACTGGCCAGTAAATTGGGATTATGGGGTGGACTTCAGCAGCTAAAAAGTGGGTTTGGGGAGGAAGTTTGGCCACTGTGCAGGGTCAATAGAGAAGTCCATACTCTGCACTACTAGAAAGTGACTTATGCGGGCATAAACTAGATGTAATCCCACAAAAATCACCAACAAGGGTGCCCGCCCATATCCTGCCGAATTGCATGGTATCCTGGAATTTGTAGTTTGATGTGGCACTAGCACTTTCTGGCATAGAATCCTAAATACCACTCTCTAAACTACAAATTTAGAATTCTATACCAGAAAGTGCTAGTGTCTCATTGAAATACAAATCCCAGGATTCCATAGGATTCAGCAACAGTAGTTAAAGTGATATCATAGTGCTGTAATTATATAGTGTAAAAGAAACTCTTCCCATAAAAGGTTAGGAACTGGGGCAAGTCTGCATTCTTTCATCTCTCTTTTTAAAAATTTTCATCTGATTATTTATTGGTTTGCTTGCATATATAGTGTCAGCCACCCACACACATAGTATGTGGTATTTTGCAAGTAAAAGCTTTGACAGGTCTTTGCCCCCAGGGACTTAAAAGCTAAAAATAAGCACAATGAAACAACAGAAGAAGATGTGGTGGGGGAGACATGGATGGAGATGAACAAGCGAGGACACTGTGCAATCATTTTTCCAGCCACATATACTTTGACCTAGTTCCATTGGAGTATCAGTTGCTCCAAAGGCAGATGTGTTGGCATTTCTGAATTGTGCTGTGTGTCTGGGTGTGCGTATGTTGTAGTTCA
The DNA here is from genome assembly GCA_948474755.1 of Ctenosaura bakeri. Taxonomy (NCBI): domain Eukaryota; kingdom Metazoa; phylum Chordata; class Lepidosauria; order Squamata; family Iguanidae; genus Ctenosaura; species Ctenosaura bakeri. Next base: position 165,617 of record CAOLHI010002198.1, read on the forward strand.
AAACTGGAATTTCCCCAAGCTCTGGATTTCTCTAATTAGCACCATTTTGCTAATTAGTACACACACACACATATATATAATTAAAGTTTTACATATTTACAAAAATTAAAATATGACTTCCCACATTTCTCTATTTGCATGTAAAAGAATACAGTAAGTGAATAAAGATAATTGTTATTACTCTATTAATCCCTTTTTCCAAATTTCTTTCCAGTATAGAATTATCTTTCTGGATAAGAAACTCAATAGTCTAACCAAAACCTATAATAGAAGTTTCTCCTCTTTCTTTCTTTGTAAAATCTATGAAAGGTTGCCAGATAACCTTTCATATGATTCTATAGTTTTCCCCCTTAACAAAAATGTTAATTTATCTAACTCAGATAATTCCATTAGTTTTTCTAACCACTCATTCATTGTAGGGCTTTTTTTTTTTTTTACTTTTCCATATATTTTTTTTTGCTGGATGGGCCTTGCAGCCGTAATCAAGTAACACAGTGATACATCAGTATCTTTTTCCACTTTAAATAACACTTAAAAAAAAAAAGAAATCTCTTTTACACACTGCAATCCTGCTTTTACACCCTTGGATCACAATTTTAACTCACATGCCTACATCCCATAGAATCCTAGGACTGGTATTTTGGGGAGCTCTCAGCCAGAGAACTCAATTCCTTATGAGACTACAATTCCATACTGTGAAAGAGACTAAGGCCATTTCCACACTACGGCCCCATCCTGGCATGCGGATGTGCTGAAGCCAGGCCGTGACATGTGCTACCGCATGGTCTTGTCATGATCCCACTCCTGTCATGTCCTCAGTCATCGCAATCAAGCATTATACTACTGCTGGAAAAAATCTGGTAATAGGTCCCTTTTGCGTGAGGATTGCATCAGCTGGGGCCCTGCGGAAAGGGAAGAAGCGCTACCTAGGCGCTTTCTTCCTCAATGCAGCACAAGAAGAGGCCGGCTGCATTGCAGAAGGAAGAAGTGTGTTTCCACCACTATCATCCACATGCAGCCAGCCAGGTGTAGAGGGGAATGTTCAGGACACACTCCCATCCCGACAAAGGCACTGCTGGAATGACACTGTGATGCTGCGGGAGGCAGGTAAGGTGCGGAAAGGGCCTAAGAGCCCTCTAGCACCTTAAAAGCAAACCTTTTTATTATAGTTTGTGCTTTTATGGGCTGTGGTTCTAATAAAACTGGTCCATCTTTAAGGTGCTACAGCACTCTGCAGAATTCCAAAGTGATTCCATCCAGCTACTATTTTTGTTTTTGGCTTTGTTGGCTTTGTTTTGTTTCATCTGACACCAGCCTTGCCAAATCCTAATCTGTGGTCTGCCTGTCATGTCTGGTTTGGCCTTCTGTGATCACACAGACACAGCTGGAAGTGAGTTCCAGGACTGACAGGCCAGTTTCCCCATCAGTTGTGATTATGTCATGTGCTGACACTCAGATGCTTGCCTGATTCACAGGCTAACATTTGCGTCCTGAGAACATGGCCCCAAGAATAATCTGAGTCTTCCGATGCGAGGAAAACGTGTGTCAGCTTGTGGAAGTGAAAGCTAAGTGTTTCCCAACATAGAAGGAGATCCTTCCCTTGGCCTCTTTTTTAAAAAAATGTTTTGCATTTGTAAAACTTCAGCTCATGTCTCAGAGATAGACCTCTGCTTCTTGCAGAAGCATCACAGTCCCTTACCTCTCGTGTCCTCATGCTGGGGTGCCATCGTTGTATGGAAAGGGCCATAGTTTCTGGCAACAGATTTCCTACTTTGTAATGGATCCTATCCAGATTTGGTAGAAATAGTCCCACTTACTCCTCTGTCATCCTACTTTTTCAGCTGTTTTCAAAATGTCCCAGTTTCTGTCTCTTCCTCTCACTTTCCTCCTTTGTCCTTAGCTTTATTGCTGCAATCTGAGCTCAAAATGAAGAAAGTTAAGAAGAGGAATCCAAACCCTTCCCAGTACACTCAGGGAAAAGCAAATTGATGTACCATCTCCTAACTTGTTTGTTTTTCTTCATTAATAACCTCTTGCCCTCTTGATGCCCCTGTGATGTTGCTTGGACCCATGTTTCCTGGTTTTCATCCACAAAATATTGGAAGGTATGGGATCCACAAGTCCTTGAACACTTTAAGAGGCTGAGAGACAGCACACTTTGTCTCAGGCTACAGCAAGAATCCCTGGCAAAGGCAAAGCTAAGGCCATTTCTGCATACACGCGGTTATAGTGCTATTATTCCACTTTCAACATCCTATGGCATCTTGGGGGTTGCAGTTTAGGGAGAGGCATTTAGAATTCTCAGCCAGAGAGCTCTTTGGCCTCAGTAAACTAGAACCCCCAGAATTCCACAGGAGGCTGAAAGTGGAATAATAGCACTATAACAGTGTAGTGCAGAAATGGCCTAAGACTTGAACCCAGCTCCACTACCTCTCCACACTAAAGAATGGAATGGGAAGAGGGAGGTAGAACTGTGCCCTTTTTCTATTCTGCAGTTTTCCTGTTGAGGATAATGGGATCTATTTCCTGTCCAAAATTTAACCCAGCTTCAAACAATGGGGCACCTTTAATCTCTGTCTGAAATGGGGGAAAAGTCAACAAGACTTTGTTTTCAGCACAAGCCCTGGCGCCACGGAAGGGACGTTACTTGTCCCAGAGTGGTTTCCAAGAAGAAAGCATGAAGGGGAATAAGGAGGTGGGTGCTGGGTGCTGAGGACAGTCAATATTGACCAAGGCACTCAAAGATCTGAGCAAAATGAGCTCATGACATTCTTGAGGCATGTGGAGGTGCCTCAGGGTCAGGCCAGGAGGAGAAAGCGGCAAAGCTTCATGCCTTCCTGGGAAGGCTGGATGTTGCAAGAAAAGCAGGTGGAAACAAAGATGGGTCATTTAGGAATGGGAGGCCAGGCAGTCTGATTCCTCCCCCTCCCATGACTAGGGCCATTTCCGCACTAGCCTGTTATAGCGCTGTGATTCCTCTTGCAACATCCTATGGAATCCTGGGGTTTGCAACTTGCAACAGAAACTGCAAACCCCAGGATTCTATAGGATGTTGCAAGTGGAATCATAGCGCTATAACAGGCTAGTGCGGAAATGGCCTAGGATAGGGGGTCTTGAGCCCCTTGGAATGATCTGGCAAAACTGGGCTACCAAGACTTGAGTGTAGTTGAGCCTGGTCAGACATTATTAATCAGAAGAGTGCTAAATGATCAAGCACTAAGAAATATTAAGGCAGTGACTATCATTAAGTTCTCTCAGGAACAGAAAAACTGCCTGCAACTACGCTATGCGCACTTACTTAGGAGTAAGCCACACTGAACACCATACCCCCCAATTGCCCCAATGTGACAGGGACAGCCCCAGTTAACCCCCTGTTGTCTCATTTTTTCAGCTGCTTTTATAATGTCCCTTTTTTTTGGTCCCTTTCCATTGCCCCTACCTTTGTCCTCAGTTTACTTCAATTGCTGTAAACCCAGATCAAAGTGTAAAAGTAGTCAGAGGGGAGAGGGGAGGAGAAGAAGAGGAGAGCCTTGCTCTTCCCAGTAGACTCAGGCAAGAGTAAACTGCTGCAACCTGTCCCTGAGGCCCCTCCCTAAACTGCAAATCCCAGGATTCTATAGGATGTTGAAAGTGGAATAATAGCTCTGTAACAGGCTAGTGCAGAAATGGCCCCAGCTTGTGTGCCTTTTTTAATTAACAACTTTGGCCATCTTGACCACATTCTGATGTTGCTTGGTTACATGTTTTCCAGTTTTCAATTGTGAAATGTTGACGGGTATGGCTTATATAGGGAGATACGGGGCCTTTCCACACTACAGTGTTATAGTGCTATTATTCCACTTTCAGCATCCTGTGGAATCCTGGGGTTTGTAGTTTACTGAGGCCAAAAAGCTCTCTGGCTGAGAATTCTAAATGCTCCTCCCTAAACTGCAAACCCCAGAATTCCACAGGATGTTGAAAGTGGAATAATAGCACTATAACAGTATAGTGCAGAAATGCCCACTGTCTGGTATTCTGGATCTCAGCTACATAACTGACTTGCCTACCTAGCTACCTAGTGTCTCCTGGCCTCACCTCCACCTCATCCAGACTTACTGGACAGCAGCTGCTGCAAGGGACGGGATCTATTCTCCTGTCAACTGGGAGTCAACAGACTAATGTTCCCACCTCCTCTCTCCAGTGATCTCTTGTGTGACAGCCAGAAACAGGATCCCTGTGGCAATTTGTCCTGGCACTGAAGATTGCTAGTGGGACAGAGGGGTGGGAACATGAGTTTGCTGCATCCCAATTGACAGGAGAACAGATCACCATTACTGCTTCTTTGTAAATCAGGATTTTTACAATCTCTGGGTATGTCCTACACTATTGAACATGTAGGGACTGTGAATACAAATCAGTTATGAATGCATAAGTCTAGGCTGCACATTCCTAACTGCAATAGTCAGTCCTGGCCATAGTCTTTCATGTCATGATGGACTCAAGCTGCAACTCAACAGTTTTACTTTACCTGCAGCTAAAGCTGGATCTAATCAAGAAATCACTGTATATGTTCTTAAAGTGGTTTTCCCCCACCTTCTTCTCCTTTTGGGTGAAATCCAATATTGTACACAGAGACTTCTGCAAATGCCATGGGATTTTTCTAGCATTGAGGCTGTTTTACAATGGTTTGTTTCTTTGAATTAACAGTAGTTTATACAGTTTTCATTTACATTTTACCTTTATACACCTACCCTAGAGGCACTATATAAATATTTTGAATAAACAAATATGTTCAAGACAGATTTTGTTTGTTTGTTTGTTTGTTTTAATGGTGGAGCACTCAGACTTTCAGCTCTGAAATAGTACCATTCATGAAAAGATTTCGTGCTTGCATAAATGAGCCTTTAACTCATATAACTCAGATTATTTCCTCCTTAACACCCTTTAATCATTCTTGTAAACTTGTAATCAACAGAGATTAAAGAGGGCCCAAAAGTGGATTAGTTCGGCTGTAGAGGGAAATGTGTCTTCTAATTAGTGTTAATGAATGTAAGCATGGTGGTTAAATTAAAAAGAGAGAAGTACTAAGGCGTAAGATTTGTCCCTCCCACTCTGCTGTCTCTGTCCTGGGAGCATTATTTCCATGATGCCAAATAGAAAAAGACTGGCTGCCTCTAGCTGATGCTGAGAGAAGTGCACTCTGTTCATGTTCAGAAATACGTGTACTGCTTCATAACAGGATTCGGTCACTGAAAAGTGTTCCTAGAGCTGAGCCCTGTCGGCCATGTCCGCACTACACTCTTATAGCGCAATTATTCCACTTTCAAAATCCTATGGAATCCTGGGGTTTGCAGTTCCGGGAGGGGCCGGCCAGTTGAAAGTGGAATAATCACGCTATAAGAGTGTAGTGCGGAAATGGCCTGAAACGGAGGCCTGAATTCTGTTGCTAGTCCTAATACAATCAATTGAATCAATCAGTTTTACTTATGTGTAGATTTACTATTCAATACTTGGGCCATTTTCGCACTAGCCTGTTATAGCGCGATGATTCCACTTTCAACATCCTCTGGAATCCTGGGGTTTGCAGTATCGGGAGGGGCGCCTGGCCCCTCCCGAAACTGCAAACCCCAGGATTCCAGAGGATTTTGAAAGTGGAATCATCACGCTATAACAGGCTAGTGTGGAAATGGCTTTGATTGAAAGGGTCTTTTCTAGTTTGGAGTGATTCACAGGGTTCCCTCCTGAGAATGCATGTAAACTGCTTAGTGATGGCACAAAAGTTGGGTCCAGGGGCCATATGAAGCCTCCAGGCTGCAGTATGCCTACCGCTGGGCTCGAGAACAGCCCCTTCTGCCCTGTATCCAGCTCAAATCCTCCAACGTTTCACAGATGAAAAACTGGGGAACATGTGGCCAAGCAGAATTGGAGCGTGGTCAAGATGGCAAAACATTTTAATGGGAAAGAACATACAAGTCAGGAAAGACTGCCATAGTTTGCTTTTGCCTAAGCCTACTGGGAAGGGTAAGATTCTGCCCTCTTCTCTTTGTTGAATTAATTGAGCAAAATCTACTTTTGCACTTTGAACTCAGTTTGCAGTGACTGAAGTAAGCTGAGGACAAAGGGGGAACATGGGAGGAAGAGAGAGACATGGGGACATTTTAAAAGCCGATAAGAAAGTCAGAAAATAGAGGGTTAATCAGGATTGTCCCCGCTAAACCAAGATAATTAGAGGGTATGATATAGCCATCTGGTGAAGGATGAAGATAGTGTCCAACGGTATCTGAAGGGCCGTAAAGTGACCACATCTACAGTAAGGTCATTTCTGCACTGCACTGTTGTAGTGCTATTATTCCACTTTCAACCTTCTGTGGAATTCTGGGCTTTGTCCTTTACTAAGGTCCAGGATCTCTCTGGTTGAGAATTCTAAATGTCCCTCCCTAAACTGCAAACCCCAGGATTCCATAGGATGCTGAAAGTGGAACAATAACACTATAACAGTATAGTGCGGAAATGGCCTAAGTGAACCACTCTGAACTTCTGGCATGAATGTTGCAAGGCAGCGTTTCAAAGCTGAGCATTTTCCTTCCATCTGTGATTATTTGGCTGCCAACACAAGGCAGTCTTCAGAGCCTCTGGATGTGAAATACAGTCCCTTGTTTCCTGCATGGGTATATATTTGCTCATCGGTTCAGAACAACCTGAGTAAATGGTGGCACTGTCGCAGTGAAGTTCTAAACAGGTATTTGCAAAAGCCGCTCAGTGCCAAATTATTCTAGATGCCATCAAAGAGCGCTGAGTCTTGGAACAGAAGCCAGCCAAATATTTACTAAGCAGCAGAAGTTTTGATTGATGTAGCAGCACATATCCACGGAGTTAGGACAGTTTCAAGTGGCTCATTTCTGAACAGAAAGATGCTGAGGTTCAAAACTGCATTGCAATGAAACCCAAAATCTTTCCAGACTGCATACTTTCCTCCTGAGCACTGAAGCCAGAAATCCGCATGGGAATGAATGCCGAAGATAAATTGAGCCAGTGGCTATAATGAGGGCTATTTCCGCACTTCACTGTTATAGCGCTATTATTCCGCTTTCAACATCCTATGGAATCCTGGGGTTTGCAGTTTAGGGAGGGGCCTTGGGCATTCTCAGCCAGCGAGCTCTTTGGCCTCAGGAAACTACAAACCCCAGTATTGCCCAAGGATGTTGAAAGAGGAATGATAGCGCTATAACAGTCTAGTGCAGAAATGGCCTTAGAGATTTTTTTTTAAAGCTGAAATGGCTGGCTTGTATCATTTCAGATTGCAGGGAGTCCATATTCTTGAATGCATTAAAAACCACTTTGCATGCAGAAAACTAGCACGTTAAGGAAGCGCTGTATCAAACTGGCCTCCCTTGTGTTGCTGCTAGTTCAGGAATGGGATGCGTCAGACTTGCCTCTGTGTGTTTGTGTGTGTTTATGTGCGTCTAACTAGAATCCTCATGGTTGACTGATATGTGTTAAATTTACAAAGAAGACTGCAGACTTGGGATATCTGAACAGTTAATTAAGCATAACTTGCCTGAAAGAGAAACTGAAGAGATTTATAGGGCAGAATTCCAGTCTTACATAAATGCATAATTCAGATAATTGGGAAATTACAGGCTGGAACTCTATATGCAGAACCAATAACTCAGCTGTAAAATTAGTGACTCTAATGGGTTGGTATTAACTGTATAAAAGTATTCAAACAGAAGACGATGACACAAATGGTAACTTATAAAATTGTATATGGCACTCCGGGGAAGTTTAGGTCCGTCATTTTTTCTATCTAGGATCATGAAAACTAGTCTTAAAAATCTAGATTTTCTCCTCAAACATAATTGTTTTGAAAAATAATGTCCAACTGGTAACAACTAATACAGATGCTAGGTGTTAGTATAAAGTTGGCTCTCAACATTCACCAGGGTTGAGGCACAGGATCCCCACAAAAGTGGAAAAACCTCAAATATCAAGTGTGTGTGTGTGTGTGTGTGTGTTTGTGGGAAGGGGCTGATGTATGGTGGAGAGAGTGGGCACTCAGGGTCCAATCCAGCGCCATTTCCGCACTAGGCTGTTATAACGCTATGATTCCACTTTCAACATCCTATGGAATCCTGGGGTTTGCAGTTTCGGGAGGGGCCACCTGGCCCCTCCCGAAACTGCAAACCCCAGGATTCCATAGGATGTTGCAAGTGGAATAATAGCGTTATAACAGTCTAGTGTGGAAATGGCCCCCATCAAGAAAAGAAGAGGGGAAAAGGGTGGGTCAGAATAGTGTCCCTATACTTCCTCTTTCTTCCCCATTTCCTTCTCAACATTGGCTGGGATTCTGCAGGGAGATTTGGTCATTGTAAACTGGCTTACGGTCATGTAGAGCTGAATTGCACCATTGTCCGAACCTGGTATTCTCGGACAAGAAAGGAGGTATAGCAATAACGTCAGAACTATCGCCTGTGCTTTCAAGTCACCTGTCAACTTATGGTGATCCCATGAATTTCATAGGGTTTTTTCAGGCAAGGAATACTCACAGGTGGTTGGGGCAGTTCCTTCCACTGAAATATACCCTACAGCACCTGGTGGTCTTCCATCCAAGTACCAACCAAGACTGACCCTGCTTAGCTTCCACGATCGGACAGCATCTGGTGCCTTTAGGGTATTTAGGTTGCAACACAGTGCATAATGCTTAAGTGCTAAGCAGCAAACTAAATATCCTAAAGTCATCCCACCCTCACAACATCACCATGCCTAGGCTTTACATTTTGGCCTGAAAATCTCAGGATCTGCAATGCTCCCAACCTGGCAAACCTACTTACAAGAAATCCTGATACAGCGAAGAAATCCTTTAATCAGTCAGAGAAATAGCTAGATAATTCAAATCAATGTCGACACAGTTTTATTATTATGTTAGCTAAACAAGATAATTGATAATACAGCAGTGACAAAATGAGCACTGTTTCATAGATACAGGAAACATAGTGTTGCACCAATTGGTACTGAATGTACAGTTATGCTGTTCAAGAAAATTAGAAAAACCACTAGTGTCTGATGAATGTACTTTTTGAGAGGCTCTTAAAAATATTATTGAGGAAATAGACTCTGTTCATGACGCACTGGAATAAGTTACTGAGCAGGATCCAAGACTGGACTTCTGCTGGTGGAACCAGAGACCTTGGAACTCTTTTTAAGGTACATGTTGGAGGTTAACATTGACAGACAGGACGTTATTAATTTTGCCTACTTGCAGGGGGAGAGCAAATTACTTTACCCATCCTTTGTCACTGGAATGTCCTGGAATATGAAGGCTTGTATAAGCATTAGAGTCTAGTTAGAGGCATCTAAAGCTGTGATTATTTAGCCTCTGTTCTCATGGGTAAGTCAAGGCTTTTGCATGTTGAACTCAGGCCATTTCCACATTAGACTATGGCCATTTCCGCACTACACTCTTATAGCGCGATTATTCCACTTTCAACCTCCTATGGAATCCTGGGCCATTTCCGCACTAGACTCTTATAGCATTATTATTTCACTTTCAATATCCTATGGAATCCTAGAGTTTGCCGTTTAGGGAGGGACCTTTGAGGCCCCTCCCTAAACTGCAAACCCCAGGATTCCATAGGATGTTGAAAGTGGAATAATAGCACTATAACAGTCTAGTGCGGAAATGGCCCTGGGGTTTGCAGTTTCGGCAGGGGCCAGCCAGCCCCTCCCAGAACTGCAAACCCCAGGATTCCATAGGAAGTTGAAAGTGGAATCGCAGAGCTGGAGAAGGATACAAAAATTTACAATGGCTCAGAATCTTAAAGAGAACTATTTCAAATTGTTTCATAGATGGTATACGACACCAGACAAGTTAAAAAAGATTTACAATACAGGCACGGGAATGTGTTGGAAATGTCAGAAAGAAGTGGGAACAACATTTCATATGTGGTGGTCATGTCCCAAGGCAAAGAAATATTGGAGTGAAATGCATAAAAAGATGTGCAAAATACTGAAGGTTCAATTTGTAAAAGAACCTGAATTTTATTTGTTAAACATGACAAATGTTCTTGAGAATACTAGTATTAAGAGACATTGGAGATTAATACTGTATATAATAACAACAGCTCGAATAGAATATGCCAAAATGTGGAAGTCTCAGCAAATACCCACAGTTGAACAATGGTGGGGGACGTTTATTGAGAATAGAAACGCAGATATTGTCTCTCAGAGATTAAAGGGGAAATCGGATGATCCGATAAAAGCAGAATGGCAAATTGTAATGGGTAATTGCTGGAAACTGCCAAGTGAAAATGTCTGAATTATGGTTGAAATTAAAGAGGAATAACTGTAACATAAAAGGAGTGGACGAGAGAAATGCAAGACCAAGCATGTAAGATGAACATAGAATTGTGATGCATAATTTTTATATGTGAATAGAAATTCAGAAAATGAAAACTAGATCAGAGTGGAAGAACAAAAACATTACATGTAAAAGTACAATTTAAGATGATTTTTTTTATTTGTGAAACTTAATAAAATTATTTTAAAAAAAAGGAAAAAGAAAGTGGAATCATTGCGCTATAAGAGTGTCGTGTGGAAGTGTTCTTACTAGTACCACAGTGACTGGTGCAGAAATAGGGCTGCCAGGTTAGTATCATCCCAGGTCTTGAGATTTCAAAGCAAAAACTAGAGACAAAAGGATGGTGTCATGGGGAACGAAGCCTGGTAATGTCATTTAAGCATCAACTACAATTGCTTAGAGCATGTGGTTCAAATTTCAAAAAACAAAAGTCTAACAAATGGGACAAAAGAATTAAGGGAGGCAATGAAGTCTCTGGGGGAACCTATAGTAGCCACTCCAAAACAGTCTGTATCAACCCAATTGTACACGGGTGTTTTTTTTTTCAGGATAATGCTCTCACCCTGAGATTCCTCCATTTATTTTGAGACTTGGGGCCTGGCCCTATGCTCTGGGAATCCTATGCAGAAAAATCCTGAGAGAGTTTGCGATTTATCTTGTGAATCTTGCTGGGTTTCAAATGCAGCGTCTGATGCCCCAGATGTATTTTATCAGCCTTTATCCACTGGCTATTGTGGGTAAAAGACGAGGTAAGTTTTCACATTAGGCACTGGACATTCTGCATGGACATTCTCTTGTTACAATGCAAAATCAAACCCTGTTCTTGTGGGAAGAAATCTCTGTAGGCTACCATGGTTTGTCAAATGCAAGGCTGCTTTCCGCAGTTTTTCTGATGGGAGCTGTGGGTCGGGTTCGGCTGGACTGGAGCTGGAAGACAAGCCCTGAAGAAAGAACTTCTCCTCCATCTGAGATCTGGGAAAACTATAGCCGCTGTTTGGCTGAGAGACGAGGCTACTGTCACAAGGCGTGGGGGCTCCCTGCCCCAGCTGGTTGGCCTTGGAGTCCTGGAGCTTGGCTTGCTTCTTCATCTTGTAGCGATGGTTCTGGAACCAAATCTTTACCTGATTTGGAGTGAGGCAAGTAACGGTGGCCAGGTGCTCACGCTCCGGAGCAGTCAGGTATTTCTGCATCTCAAACCTCTTCTCCAGCTCGTGAACCTGCGCCCGGGAGAAGAGCACGCGCCGCTTCCGCTTGGAGGGGTTCCCCGTGAGAAACTGGGGTGATTTGATCATCTCGCTCAGGTAACCCAGGCAGTCCACACCAGGCATGCTATATCCTGAAGTCCCCACATACCTGGTGACTGGGGAGAAAGGAAGAGGACCCCATCAATCAGTGTCCCCAAATCAGAGTTTGGCAGAGAACATCTTTCATACTACAGATAACAGGAATCTCCCAACCAACAGGAGAAAGACAGACAGACAGACAGATTTATCAGTCTGTCACTCTATCTATCTACCTGATTTGAGGAGACATGATAGCCATGTTTGAATATTTGAAGGGATGTCATGTCGAGGAGGGAGCAGGTTTGTTTTCCGCTGCTCCGGAGACTAGGACAAGGAGCAATGGATTCAAACTACAAGAAAAAAGATTCCACCTGAACCTAAGGAAGAACTTCCTGACAATCAGAGCTGTTCAGCAGTAGAATATGCTGCCTCCGTGGAGTGTGGTGGAGTCTCCTTTTTTGGACATTTTTAAGCAGAGGCTGGATGGCCATCTGTCAGGATAGCTTTGATGTGGGTACCTGCATGGCAGGGGGTTGGACTGGATGGCCCCTGGGGTATCTTCCAATGCTATGATTCTAAGATTCTGTGATTTAAATCCCACTTTCCTCATGCCTAGGATATCAAACAGCTTCCACCACTACTAGTAAAAGCACAATAAAATATTACATATCAAAATACAAATGAAGCTGGTCATGCTAGGACATTAAAGAATTAAGCGGCATCTTTGAGACTAAGGCCATTTCTGCATGGCATTGCAGTCCCAATATGGGGATAAGATGGCAGCGATCTGCTTCAGCACGACATCGTCACAGTCCCACTGCCATCTCCCTCCATCCATTGCAGTCGCAAGATATTTGCTTAAATCTGTTAAATACCCGTGATTGTGCAACACTTCCATCCTTACCTGCCTTGAAGAAAGGCAGGAAGCATGATGGAAGCACTTCCTTCCAAGTCAGAACTTGGAAAAGTTACTTTTGGGGCTACAACTTGGAGAATTCCCCAATCTACATGGCCACCCATGGGAAGTGTAGGGGGGAAAAAAGAGTAATTTGTAGAAGCTCCGTATCAAATATTCTGCTGACATGATCTGAGATTGTACTCTTACTGTTTCCTGGCAAAGATTTCCAGTTTCAGATCCAGAGAGCACTTGCATACCTATAATTCTTAGAACATGATAAGGCAAGACAAACTTCTTTTAACTGTGTCCCTCTTTACCCCTGCAATCCAGCCTCTCCCAACTCACTGTTCTCCAGATGTGTTGCACATAACCCCCATCAGCCACAGAATCAGGGCAACAGATTTTAAGAGGTGTAGTCCAACACATCTGGAGGACACCAGTTTGGGGAAGGCTGCTGGCACACATCACCCTCAACCCAGAGCTACATATCCTCCAACAGTCCCAATTTGACAGGTACAACTCTGATTAATCCTCTGTTGTCCCACTATTTCAGCTGCTTTTAAAATGCCCCAGTTTCTCTCTCCCATTCCCATTCCCCTCTGTTGTCCTCAGATTATTTCAGTTACTGCAAACTGAGTTGAAAAGTGCAGAGGTAGTTTGCACTTAATTAATTGAGTGGGGGGAGAACAGAGGAGGGGACAGAATCTTGCCCTTCGCAGGAGACTCAGGCAAAAGCAAACTGCTGCAACACATTGTAGCTCGTTTGTCCTTCCTCATTAATCACTTTTGCCATCTTAACCTCACTGTAATGGTCACATACATCCCAGTTTTTGTCTGTGATATGTTGGCGAGTATGGAAGTAGGAAATGTTTTGAATGAGAAAAGGGAGGTGTGGCAACTCCCAGAACTCTCCAGGGGCCATGCTGGCTAGGGGATTCTGGGAGCTGTAGTTTAAAAAGTCTCTCCTGACCTCTACCTCAACCCAATCTGTTGTAACAGACCAGAGCTCCAGGCATGTCACAGTGTAGAAGGTGTGTGGGTGTTGGTGGTTGTTGTTTGTTGTTGTGTGCCTTCAAGTTGTTTCCAACCTATGGCGACCCTAAGATGAACCTATCACACGGTTTTCTGGAGCTGAGAGTACGTGGCATGTTCAAAGTCACCCACTAGGTTTCCATGGCCAAGCAGGGAATTGAACTCTGGTCTCCAAAGTCAGAGTTCAAACCACTACACAATGCTAACCCTACCATAGCGCCATACATGGGCCATTTCCGCACAACACTCTTATAGTGCGATGATACCACTTTCAACCTCCGATGGAATCCTGGGGTTTGCAGTTCCGGGAGGGGCCAGCCCCTCCCGGAACTGCAAACCCCAGGATTCCATAGGAGGTTGAAAGTGGAATCATTGCGCTATAAGAGTGTTGTGTGGAAATGTTCATGGCCATCAGCTTTGAATTTGGCTACAGAGTGAGGCTTTCAGCTCAGCCTCCAGCTACCTTTGAACGGCTTCCAAGCCATGTTTCATCAGAATTTTGACAGATGTGGGAGCACAGAGCATCTGCTTTGTCACAGAACTGCCGAGGGTTGGCCATTCAGCACAGCCGTATAAAGAATAACAAAGCCAACCACCCAATTTATTTAGACATCCTGAGCCACCACTTCTGTCACCCCAATGGGTTATCAGGTGGAGAAACCCTAGGGAAGGGGAAGTATTTGCTACTTGACTTCAGAAAAAGAGAGGGAGAGCTGGAGAGGAGAGGTCCTTTACACCGTCCAGTTGCATTTTCAGTTACGTATTTAGGAGGGAACAAAAGGGGATAATACAGTGTGGTGTAATTTCTATATTGCATTTGCTTCTGTTCAGCATTTTTTTTTTAATTTAGGGCTTTAAGATTGCATCCAAATGTTGCTGCAAAGGCCAAAGAGTCCTGCTACCAAGTCCTGTGCTGGCACTTCACTGGATGCATGGAATTTGGGGAACAGTGCAAATGTGTCAAATTTATTATACACTTTGTTGCATTGTTGTTAAATATTTATATGAGGACACCCATCGTGTTTGCAATATTCAGTTATATGGTTTACCCCACGGAAAGGGTAGGAGCTGTTAATATACAGCAGACCATAGGGAGCTGTCTTCTATTTGGTCAAATTCTTGTTCCATGTAGGACAGTACTGTCAACTTTGACTAACAGTAAAGGCTGTCCAGGGTTCAGGCAGGACTTTTTTGTAGCCTTTCCTGAAGATTTTGGTTGTCTTTCATCCAAGAACTAACCAGGTCTCACCCTGCTTAACTTCAGAAATCAGAAGAAATCAGGTGTGTCCAGGATCAGATGTTGACATTCAGGGTGGTATGGTTTACTCTGGACTTTTATATGCTCCTTCCTGTCCAGAGCTTGGGAAAATTACATTTTTGAACTCCAGAATCCCCCAGTCAGCTTGGCAAGTGGCTGGAGGATTGTGGGAGATGTAGTCCAAATGATAACCTTGTCAAGCTCTGTTCCTTCCACAGTTTTCTTCTTCCCTTTTTAACTAACCACACCCTGGTAATTTCCACACTAGACTGTTATAGTACTATTATTCCACTTGCAACATCCTATGGAATCCTGGGGTTTGCAGTTTCGGGAGGGGCCACCTGGCCCCTCCCGAAACTGCAAACCCCAGGATTCCATAGGATGTTGCAAGTGGAATAATAGTGCTATAACAATCTAGTATGGAAATAGCCCTTGTCACAACCATTTGAATGAAACAGGAGTTAGCAACATCCTTTCTTCCACACTGCAATTTTTCAGCTTGGATGTATAAGTAGCAGAGATGGCAGCCAGGAGAGGGCTGGGCCTGCAGCAAATTTCACAGCTGCCAAACCAGGCCAGTCTCGAAGAGGATCATTGAGATAAAAAGTTACTTTTTTGGACCACAGCTCTGGCAGGATTCTGGACTCTAGCAACTGGCAGGTTTCTGGGATTTGTAGTCCAAAAAAGGGACATTCCAAACTGATCAGACATACCAGGAATTTAACCATAGGGAGAGGCATCACAGGTTAGAGCTGGCTTAGTTCTTAATGACTGGCATCTTCATTGCTCCTGCCCTATTGGCATTCCTAATTGCACCCCTTATTCTCCAGCTCCTGATATACCGTGAGCCTTGCAGCAAAGTGCACCCAGCAACTTCTGACACTTGAAGGCTCAGCCACAACAGACAATCTAAACACCCAAGGAAGGAAAGGACGAATATCCGTGCATTCAGAGGTCCAGCCCAAAGAGATAAGAGTATCACTTACTGGAAGGGTAGGATCCGTCCGGCGTGCCAGCTGCGTACCACTCCCCGTGGGCCACCCCATTCCTGAAGTTTTCTTGAGGATAGGCAGGCAGTTCTGCAGGGCCAGGGTATGGCCCTGGGTAGCATTCGAGCATGGGATTCTGGGAGAGGCAGTGGTGGGTGATGGAGAATCGGGAGCCCCCCAAGCTAGCCTGGTGGGGAGCACCTGGCATAAACTGGGCAAAATCTTCCAGGGCTTCTACAGCAAACCCTTTGAGGTCTTCCATGGGGCCTGTTTTGGAAGGAAGAGTCTTGAGGAGGGGGTTAGTCTTGGATGTATCCCCCCACAACACCGGGGCCTGTCTTTCTTCCCACTGCCCTCCAAATAAACCTTGTCTTCTAGGGATGCTGAGAGTTACTGGGCCACTCTCTTCCTTTTTATCTCAACTCCTGCACTTTATCAGGGATTAAGGACTCCACCTCCCGTAATGGAGCCACCCCCCTCTTCTTCAGTAGCCTAACCAAACAGGAGGACAGAAGCAGCAGCCAGTCTTCCTGAGCGAATGGGAGCCACAAACGAGTACGAAAACCGCCTGGGAAAGAAGAAAGTAAGAAGAGACCCCATTCTTGAATCTTTCACCTGGGATTTCTCTACCACCTGAAGCTGGCGTTGATCTAAAGGCAAAGGTAGGACATAAATGCCCCCCTCGGGATGCACACATTCAGCAATCACACTGCAGGTGCCAGAAGCTGGCGTTGGGTAGGTGCAAGGTTGAGTCTCCTAAAAATCTCAGCTTTATTTGATGCCCTCCAACCATCCTGATTTGGCAGAGATAACCCCAATTGCTTCTTTGTTGTCCCAGTTTTTCAGCTATGTTTTAAATGCCTCAGACCATTTCCGCGCTAGACTGTTATAGTGCTATTATTCCACTTTCAATATCCTATGTAATCCTGGAGTTTGCAGCCCTTAGGCCCCTCCCTAAACTGCAAACCCCAGGATTCCATAGGATGTTGAAAGTGGAATAATAGCACTATAACAGTCTAGTGCGGAAATGGCCTCGGTGTCTGCCCTCACTCTCTGGAATTCCCTACCATGGGTGGCTGGCCTGGGCCCCTCTTTGCTTCCCTTTCACTGGCAGGAAAAGACCTTTTTTGGTTTAGCAGGCTTTTAATATATAAGCAGGGAAGCTTTTATTGGGATGCGTATTTATCTTCTTTTAACTTTTGCATGTCTTTTAAATAATTTTATATTGTTTTATGTGGAGATTATAACTGTTTTTAAAATTTAATTTTTTTAAAAAACTGACGTCTGGAATCCGCCTTGGGTCCCACTCTAAGGCCATTTCCGCACTATGCTGTTATAGCGCTATTATTCCACTTTCAACATCCTGTTGAATATGGGTTTGTAGTTTACTGAGGTCTAATCGTTCTCTGGCTGAGAATTCTAAATGGCCCTCCTTAAACTGCAAATCCCAGAATTCCATAGGATGTTGAAAGTGGAATAATAACACTATAACAGCGTAGACATGGCCTAAGAGAAAGGTGACATACACATGAGAGAAAAAAAGAGTTCTCAGTCATTTTTCATTGGATTGTTTAATTCTTTTAGCTTTTGTACTACATATTGTTTTAGCTCTTTTTAAAACTTATAAGCTGCTTTGGATCCCATATTGGGATATGAATTAAATAAATAAAGGGAGAGAGGGAGAAGTAAGGGCCATGTTGCTTGCAGATTGATCTTTGGCATTATGAGAGATTTGACACGTGAACAGAACCCTGAGAAAATGCTGAGCTTTTTTCTCTGCTGTAAAATCAGCTTTCACTATTGAAGTTTTCAATCTAACATTTTAAAATATGCAGCAACTCTTTATTATTTATTCATATTATAGCTTGCTCTTCCATGGGGTTCCCGATGGCTGTCCATCTATCTTACTGATCAGATCCACACTGTCTTGGCTTCGATAATGCTGCTGTATTATTTTTGCCTTCCTGGATCGTTCTTTGGATTCTGATCAAGCTTGGCATTTTTTTCAAGAGAGGCAGAGGGAATAAAATGCCTTAGTTGCATTAGTGATTTTAGGAAGGAATGAGCCAGCTAAATCTGACAGCATTCTGACAAACATCTCTTTTTATTTTCTGGATTTGCTGTACAAGCAAAGAAATGAATGCTATAAAGAACTATCAATGGCTTCAACAGAGAGCTTTATTACTGCAAAAGCTTGGTGTACAGTATGTAAGGAGGGGGGGTTGTCTTTGTTCAGTCTGGTGTCTTTTCTTTTGCAACGATCACACTTTTTGCTCACATGAGAATCACAGTGGGTGGTATACTGCGGGGTGGTGAGGAAATGTATATCAGAGTGAGAAAAGAGGTTAATTTATTGTGAAGTTTCACAAGTAAGAAGCAGGTAGGGGTTGAGCCTTTCTTGGAAAAGTCCAATTTCTTGGGAAAGTCCAATTTCTGAGGGCTGCAAATTTCTGAGGCCTGCAAACTCCAGGATTATATAGGATATTGAAAGTGGAATAATGAGGAAAAAGAAAATTATGTTTATATTTCCCTGGCATCACAGAGAGGTTGGAAGAGTCAGGCCATTTCCGCACTAGACTGTTTTAATGCTATTATAGTGCAAAGGACCCTCCCTAAAATGCTACACCAGGATTCCATAGCATGTTGAAAGTGGAATAATAGCACTATAACAGCCTAGTGCGGAAATGGCCCCAGTGTGGTGCAGTGATTTGAGCATTGAACTACGACCCTTGGAGACCAAGCTTCAGTTCCCTGCTGGGTGACCTTGAGCATGTCACATACTCTCAGCCCCAGAAAACCTCATTAAAGGTTTGCCTTAGGGCTGCCATAAGTCAGAAACTATGTGAAGGCACACAACAACAGAGGGGTTGGGTTTGATGGCCCTTTCAGTCTCTTGCAGCTCTAAGATTCTATGGTTCTCCAGTCCTCAGAGCAAAGGAGAGGAATCTCAGGGTGAGAACACTGTCTTGTAAAGTGTATGTATATCTGTTTTCCTCATTAGTTACACATGGCCTTTTTATTTAAATGGCATACTGTATGCAACTATGGTTGATGCTGAAGGTATCATGATTAAAGACATAACCAGGAGCTTCTCCTTGTAGCATCACCATGGCTTGTCATCTGTGACAACACATGGGGCCATTCCTAGATCTCAGATTTTGGTATGAAATCACAGAGCCTGGGATATTCCTGACCTAGCAACCCTGCTCCCAGATGCATTAGCCATTCATACTAGACTGTTATAGTGTTATTATTCCACTTTCAACATCCTATGGAATCCTGAGGTTTAGGGAGGGGCCTAAACTGCAAATCCCAGGATTCCATAGGATGTTGAAAGTGGGATAATAGCACTATAACATTGTGGTGTGGAAATGGCCTTAGAGGTGCCTGTTGGATATCATGATCATCAGTTTTCTTTGGCCATTTCCACACTAGACTGTTATAGCACTATGATTCCACTTTCAACATCCTATGGAATCCTGGGGTTTGCAGTTTTGGGAGGGGCCACCCGGCCCCTCCTGAAACTGCAAACCCCAGGATTCCATAGGATGTTGAAAGTGGAATCATAGCACTATAACAGTCTCGTGCAGAAATGGCTTTTGTCTGGTTTGCCACCTGTGACTTTACCTGGAGAAAGCACACTTGGGCTCAGGCATTCATAAACAACTTATTATATCCAGTATGGCCGATAGCCATCATTTCTACACAATTTGCCCAATACCATTAGTATAAAATTTAACAGCTAAGCTGTTTCTTCATACATGGCAATCAATGAATATATAATGACTGGAGTGTGGAACTGTCATTCTTTTGGACTATGAATTCCAGAATGCACAGCAAGCCTGCTGGCTAGGGGATTCTGGGAGTTGCAGATCAAAGCCTAAAGCCAAGAGCTTCTCCCAACTAGAGTAGGCCGATAAGTTCCATCACTGAACAGTACACTTAACATCTGTGGTGGGAATCATACAGTCTTCCAGATGTTGTTAGCGTGCAATACTCAATATTGCTCACAATAGCCTATGTTGACTAGTCGGGCTGATGGGACTTGCAGTCCAACAACATCTGGAGGGCTGCACAATTCCCACCCGATTTTATGTACATCCCATTGCATAAATCAAGGAATGTGCTCTAATTGGGGCTAGCAATTGGGTTTAGGCCTGCCCAAAAGTAGTTTTTCCAAATCCTTATCAGGCTATCTTATATCTGTTGCACTGATTACTCAACTGTGCCCAGATTCAACTTAAAGTGCAAATACGAATCTCGAAAGGTCTTAACAGTCTTAAGGACTGCCTTTGCTCATATGAATCAGCCTGATTTTTAAAGATTAATATTGGATGTTCCATTTTATCTGCTTGTTTAAAATGTGGAATGGGAAGGTTGTTGTTTTCTGAGGGTCCACTAGGAGGGGGTAGAAACTAAGTTTTGCTTCTTGTTTGCTGCCGATGTGACACATTCTCCAACATTTCACAGATGAAAACCAGGATGTGTGTGGCCAAGCAACATCAGAGCCCAGTCAAGATGGCAGAAGTTCTGAATGAGGAAGAGCGCCCAAGCTAAGGCAGGCTGCAGCGGTTTGCTTTTGCCTGAGCCTATTGGGAAAGGCAAGGTTTCATCCCTGCCTCTCCTCCCCTACCCTCCAGCTGCTGGACTAATGGAGTACAAACCACTTTTACCCTTTGAATTCAGTTTGTAGCAACTGAAATAAGGTGAGGACAAAGGAGAAAGTGGGAGGCGGAGGAGCTGGCAGAAAATGGGACATTTCAAAAGTAGCTGAAAAAGTGGGGTGACAGAGCATTAATCAGGATTCTCCCTGCAAAAACCAGATAGTTGAGAGAATATAAAGTGTGTTTACTTACTTTAGATCATTTTAACAAACAAGAAAATGGGTCAGATCGATGTATGTGTGTGCATGTGTTTCGTAACAGATGTCTAGGTTTGTGTTTCAAATCTTGTGATGTTGCCTCTCACAAGAAAGATGACGCAGACAGTCCCAATTATGTTTTTGAATTGCAGAATTGTCACCGCAACATAAAGTGGGCCTTGTATTAAACCACTTTCCTCTGTCTTTTGACAGAGATGCACCACAATTAAAATCAGCTGCTCCTAGGCACAACCAATTGAGTAATGTCCATGAAGCCATAAAAGATATCCCAAGCTGATTTATAAAATAAAGTCTGTTTTGGATAACAGCCTGGAACAGCAGGCTGGAAAACATTGTGAAAAAAATGTTTAGACACCACAGAGTGTATAAAATGTGGTGTCTAATATGTGTTTCAGAGGTCCAATAAAATCAGTCTTGAAAGAGCTTTAAGGGCTTTCTGAGCCCAGTTGTTGTTTCTGAGCCCAATTTTAATGCAATGCGTGATACCTGTAAAGACTCTTTTGAGGTCAGAGTATCTGAAAAGGGAAGAAAGCTGACAGGAGGAAAACCGACTCATTTGAAATGTGGTCCTGGAGAAGATTTCTACAGATACCATGGACTGCCAGACAGACCAATAAATGGGTCCTAGAACAAATCGACCCTGAACTCCCCCTTGGTGCCAGAATGACCAAACTGAGGCTGGACATTTCATGGACATCACTTTGGTCATATCATGAAATGGCATGACTGGTTAGGAAAGGATGATAACGCTTGGTGAAGTGGAAGGTGGTAGGAAAAGAGGAAGATCTCATTACAACTGGATAGTCTTCACCAAGGAAGCTATGGCTGCCCTGAATTTGCAAGACCTGAGCAGGGCTGTTATTACCAGGGTAACTTGGAGATCTCTTATTCATAGGGTTGTCCTAAGCTGAAGCCAACTCAATTACAATTAACAACAAGATCTGAAAGGCCACTTTGCCCCTTGTGAATCTGCTCAGTTTGCACTCATAAGCTGCAGGGGCAACCAGTGGATCTGTTAGGGTTTCCCCCAAACCCTCAAAAAACATGTGGGACCAGACCTAAAATATTAGGTCTGCACAGACTACCTTGAGCAGTCTACACGATTGCAGATGCGCTCTGAATCAGCCTGGAAAGGTTCCCAGCTTTGGCCAAAGGGACTTCCCTCCCTCCTCCGGAAGAACGCAGTCAAGACCACTTCTTACATGAGCAAAGAGAAGGACCCTTTATTGTAAAAAAAAGTATTTTTTTTTAATAGATTTGGGATGACAATGATCTCATAAAGCATACAGTGCCTGTGCAAGAATATTTCTTTTCCCAGGACTAAAAGCCTGATACATAATTGATAATAAACTTCTGGTTAATAAACAACAGTGAACCTTGTATCATGCATGTATTCACTCAGCAGTGAAGCATAAGAAACATCGTTTCTAGAGAGCGCTGAGAACCTAGGCGCTGACTTTGCCAATCAATGTCCACATAAATTTAAGTAGGACAAGGGGCTAACCTTTAAAGTTGTCTAGAATTCAAAATGGAGGAACTTTAGTTAAGCAAATGCAGAGAGACAGAGAGTTTCTTTAGCATAGGCCATTTCCACACTACACTCTTATAGCGCGATTATTCCACTTTCAACATCCTATGGAATCCGGGGGTTTGCAGTTTTGGGAGGGGCTGGCTGGCCCCTCCCGAAACTGCAAACCCCAGGATTCCATAGGATGTTGAAAGTGGAATAATCGTGTTATAAGAGTGTAGTGTGGAAATGGTGTTAGACAATATTTTCTGTGAATTGAGCTGTCCAGGGTGCTGAATCTCTAGCAGCCCTGCAGAGTAGACCAGGGGAAAGCTGGGAAGCACTATCTATTTTGTCTGTACTCTTTTACTGCTTACAGGTCCACTGACATGGAATGTGGTGGATCTACTCTCAATTTTACAGCTTACATCTCTTCCAGATTGTATGGGAGCCATCCGAACACAAGACGCTATTCCTGAGAGGTTTGGCCGCAGCAGAGTTCCTGGACAATCTGGAAGAGTAGCAAGAAAAACATCAGGTAATCTAAGGTTATGTTGTGTGTCCCATTGTCTAGTGCTCTGAGATCATGTTATATGGGGAGGAAATAATAATTAAGGAGCCAATGGGGTGTAATAGTGTGATTCTTAGACTCTGGGCCCACTCAGACTGCAGGACCTTGGGGAACTCACATTCCCTCATCCTCAAAGGAAGGCAAAGGCCAACCCCTTCTGAAAAAATCTTGGTAAGAAAACCCTGTGACAGGGTGGCCATAAACTGGAGTTGATGTGAAAGTACGTGAACAACAAATATTTTAATTATTGCATAAAAACTTATTTCAGTGATTAAGGCTCCTCTTTGGTTTTGTTTAATATTGGCCATTTCCGCACAGCACTCTTATAGCATGATTATTCCCCTTTCTTTTTTTTTATTTTTATTAAAATTTTTCATTCTTACAGGCATAAGCTCATAAGACTTGTTAATGTTTACAATATAAAATATACTTTAACATACCATAATATACAACATATAATACACTCTTTTGACATGTTCATAAGACCTGTTCATAAGACATGAAGGAGCCCTGGTGGCGCAGTGGTTAAATGCCAGTACTGCAAGTCACAAACCACAAGGTTGTGAGTTCGATCCTGCCGGGCTCCAAGGTTGACTCAGCCTTCCATCCTTTCGCAGGTCGGTAAAATGAGTACCCAGCTTGTTGGGGGCATGTATAGAAATGTTTCGAAATACATGCTATTTGTAAGTTGTTCGCCGCCTCGATCCATATGGAGAGGCGGGATACAAATAAATAAATATTATTTACAATATATAATATACTATAATATACCACGATATACAACATATAATATATATTATAATAACTGCAAACCCCAGGATTCCATAGGAGGTTGAAAGTGGAATCATCGCACTATAAGAGTGCCGTGCAGAAATGGCCATTGTTGTGTTGTGGCGGTGGTGTGTCTTTGTTTCAGACTTATGGCAACCCTACGGTGATCCCATCACGGGGTTTTCTGGGGGCTGAGAGTGTGTGACCTGCCCAGGGTGGGCTTCCAAGGCCAAGTGGAGAATTGAACATCGGTCTCCAGATTCACGCTTCAGCGCTCAAACCACTACTCCATACTGCCTCTCTTGCATAATATTGCCTGAGGCGTTTACAGTTTTCTACGTTTTTATTCTCAAAGATGCTGCCTAGTAGCACCAGAACAGTTATCCCCCCTCCAGATGGGATGGGCTTGCCTCAGGGCCCCTTCCCCCTTCGATATGCTGGCTGGGGCTGATGGGAGTTGCAACCCAGCCACCTCTGGAGGGAGGGAGGGAGGGAGGGAGGCCTTCCATCCCTGACCAAAACGGATTTTCAAACACTCGGGCGCCTTCCTCGTCCCTCCCCCTCAGTGGCTGGTGCCCGCAGAACTAATGGCGCGGAACTAAAGGCTTCGCTAGGCCTCACTAATTGGCTCAATCATGTGGGCCGGCTTGTTTGTTTTCGGCCGCCGGAACCTCCTCCTTCCCTCCGCCCCCGCTTCTCTCTGAGGCGCAGCGCTCAACACCCCCCTCTTTCCACCTGAAGAAGATGGCCGCCCCGGGATTCCTCACAAGCTGGACGATACCACCTTCGCGCCCCCCCCCGGCTTGCGGTGCCTTTTGCGCCTCTTCTTCCTTTTCGAACATCGAGTGGAGAGGGAGGATGCGTTTGGATGTAAAAGGTGAAGAAAATCTATGAAGAGGAGAAAGAGAAAAATAGATTCTTTTCTTTTTTCCTCCCCCTTTTCTTTGCAGATGGTGGTCTCGCCCAACGGCTCTATAAAAGGGCCTTCGCCGCGGTGTTCCGAAAGCAGAGTGTTGGAGGCGTGAGCGGTGTTGCTCAGAGGTGCTGCGGTCGGGGCGCCATCATGGCTGTCAAAATCAAGGTGGTTTATTGGTAAGAAAGCCTCGCAAGGCGAAAGGATAATAATAATGATGCTGCTGTGTTGTTGCCAGGGTTTGCTGTAGTCTTCTATCCCCACCCCATTTCTCGAAGCAGCGTGGAGATCGCCTTTAAAAAGCGCCTTAGCTTTTAAAAAGCCTTGCAGAGGATTCCTAGGCTAAGCTTAAACCGTTGTGCATCTGCACTTATGCCATATCCGCACTAGACTGTTATAGCAGTTTGCAAACCCCAGGATTCCATAGGATGCTGAAAGTGGAATAATAGCGCTATAACAGTCCAGTGCGGACATGGCCTTACTCCTCGTGGACTTCTCAGGCTTGACTCTGGGGGATTAGTTCCAACTAAAGTATTGGTGTTCTAGTTATTATAATATGCTGCCTTTTTTTTTATCCCCCAGTTTGGGACTCTAGGTGGCTTACTGCTGCTAAGTATAGTTTAAAACTGACAGCCTACCAAAGTTACAAAGCAATTAAGCATCCTGAAATGTTTCGAAATACATGCTATTTGTAAGTTGTTTGCCGCCTCGATCCATATGGGGAGGTGGGATACAAATAAATAAAAAAAAATTAAAACTGGACAAAGCAAGCCTTTAATACACCAATAATTGAAATAATAAGTTAGTGGTCAGGAGTTAACACAGCTCTGTAATCCTCATTGAGCCCTTTGGGCTGCTGTAGTTGGGACTATCGAAAAGGCTCAGATCTAAATGTACAAAACTGCAGATATGTGAATCTTGTATCTTGCAGGATGCTCTGGTATCTAAAACAGGGCTATCCTGAAAGGTCCTTTTTCCATGCTGGGGTTTTCAAAGAGAGAGGTATGCTGGCCTGTTCTAATGTGTACAAAAGGGAATTGTTTTATGATCTCTAAAGCTAACCGGTTTATTTCAGCATAAACTTTCTTCAATAAAGCCCAGTAGTGGAAGAAGCTGTAGTTCACAGAAGCATAAGAACAGTAACTCTTTTCTTTCCTTGAGAGATGCTTTGTTTGCTGCGTTTCTTTTGTTTTTTGTTGTCTTGCTGTCTCTATGTAACCAGGTTGCTTAGAAACAGTGAAAAATCACAGAGCAACACACAGGGAAGCTTCCATCAGAATCTTGTCCCTCTGCTGCGGTGTGGTGGCCCCATTTAAAAAAAGAGGGCAGGGCCCTTGTGCCTTTCAGTGGAAGAAGGCATTTCAGAAACTGTAGTTCTCCAAAAGAGGAGAAGCCTGCCTTTTTTCATGCAGCCACTCTAGGCTTTTAGGCAACTGAGAGATTCCTTTGCGACCCCTGAAAAGTGAGTGGGTTTACCGTGGCTTAAGCTTCCGTGTACCAGTGTTACTCAAAGTCATTGTACCTTGACCCGATGTCGCTCCCTGAGCCAGTGGCTGTCAGTCTCTCGACTGTGTAAAGTCGAAGGCTTTCACAACTGGAATTGATAGGTTGTTGTGGGGTTTCCGGGCTTCAGAAGATCTTCTGAAGATGCCAGCCACAAATGCAGGCAAAACATCAGGAGAAAATACTAATAGAACACGGCCTCAAAGCCTGGAAAACCCACAACAGTCTCTGGACTTTTGCCCTTGTACTTGAACCTCAAAGTGCCTTCTCACTCAGTGCTTCTCTGGCTATCTGATGGGAAGGGCTGGCAATTTACAAATTCAGTGTGCCAGAGCCTGGCACTACATTTGTACTCATTATGTACAGTTATTTCTTTCTTTCCTGGAAACTTTGCGGGGACTAATGCCTGTCCAGGGACCACCACTTTGAGTAGTGCTGTTCTGGGTCACCTGTGCTACAAACTTGGTCTGTCCTGTGTTACTGAATTGTGTCTGTTGTAAGCAACTCTTCCTTCACTATGTGTGAGAGAAAAGAATCCTTGATTGCTGTTAATTTCTTTTTTTTTTTCCTCCAGTGGGGCCTGAGGATACAGTCCCAAGGTAAGCTGATTCTTCTGCCTGACTCTTATTAAAAACTAATTCAACATCTCCATCTGCATCCTTCTTGGAAGAACACAAATAATTTTACAGATGTACTTGTTTAGTTGACACACCTGCAACAACTGGGCCCATTAGGGCATAGCCACAGACCCGCTTCACATCTGGGTTAGGAGTCTAGTGAGACAATGAACAGTGGTTCATGCTCACTGGACGGAAGACCTTAATTTCCCCGAGAACTCCAGATGAGCTTGGGTGTTCATGAATTCTAAAGCAATCTTCTCTCTTCTTTCTTTGATAGTATCAGCAGCTCAAGAAGGAACTCGAAAAAGAGTTTCCGGGCAAGCTGGAAATTGTAAGTACAGTGATCCCTACACATCTGTGAGTTTGAACTTTGCAAATTTGGTTATTTGCAGATTATTTGCTGCCACCCTTGCTTCCCTTGCATTGTCACTCATGCGGGGGGAAGGAGAAGGAGGGAAGGTGCACACATGTGTTCCTTGCTTGCTCACTCCCTCATGTAGGTGGGCAGGAGACAGGAATGAGATGGAGGAGAGAGAGGTGGGGAGGTGGGCACATGCGTTCCCTTGCTTGCTCTTTCACTCACTCAGAAGGATGGGGGGAAAGGGGAAGGGAGAGAGGAGTGCAAGGAGGGATAGTGCATGTGTGTGTTCCCTTGTTCAGAAACAGGGAAGATACTTGGAAGATATATTTCTGCTTTGATGAGGGTTCTGCACTCCTAACCCTCTCAAAAGTGGAGGGCCAGCTGTATATGCACTTGCTCTTGGTTGAGTTGCCTTACTGCTTAGGGATTCCTGAACAAGGAATGGTTGCAATAGTGCAGGCAGGAGGGAATGCATTTGACCTCTGAGTGGCCCTCAAATATGGAATAAAAGATCCACTGTTATGTGAAAAGCTTGGAGTCCTTGTAACCTACACTCAGAGGCATGCGTAGGCTAAAAATTTGCCACAGTGAATGCCTGGTCTGCTTGCTAGTAGGAATTGCATGTTCGCTAAACCAGGGTCATGGAGTCAGTATGTGATACCTTCAGTTCCTCTATTTTTCTGTTGTCCACGTGCTTCATAAATGGCAAATGCAGGTAGGTTCACTTAGGATGTATGGTTAAAAGAGTGAGAATATAATCCCCTTAGACATGCTCCATCTCAGAAAATATTTTTGGAAAAAGCTTTGATAAGAGATGGTAAAGCTACCCTTTCACAAGAAGAATGGCAATTTTGGAAAATGGGTTAAATAAAAAGTTGGCTCTGGGGGGTGGGTTTATTCACCTTTTTTGTAATAATAATGTAGTGTATTGTTTAAATTGAAGTTGAGTTGCATAATTTTGTAAAATAAAATAAACAAACAAACAAAAAATAAGTTAAAATATAATCGGCTTTGGGGAGTAGGCTTAAATAAGTTTTTGACTGTAATTATATAAGAGAGAAATAATAATGTAAGTTTGTTTTTGGTTGAAATTTTTTTGTTTACTATTAGCTGTATCACATGGTGTTTTATTTTTGTGTTAGTGTTCTTTTTTCTCTTCTGTATAATTAATAAAAAAATTAATAAAAATTAAAAAAAAAAGACATGTTCCATCTCTTACAACTAGTATCTAGGAATATCAGAATTATTGGAAGGTGGGTTGGGGTTAGATGATCTTATTGAATGAGAAATACGAAATATGGAAGGGCTTCTTAAGGCGACTCTTCCTATTTTTCTGTTTTTTCTCCCTATCTAGACTGGAGAAGGGACTCCTCAGGTCACAGGATGGTTTGAAGTGACAGTGGCAGGCAAGCTGGTGCACTCCAAAAAGGTAAGGACTTCTCTTGTCTAGGAAGTGCTTCAGTGTCACCAAGACCCAGAGAGCCACAGTTCTCGCAGTTTATAGCTATACAAATTGATGTGAGGAAGGTGTCTCTAAGTCTCTAGAATGCTGTTTGGCAGCTTAACATGATGGCTTTTGGGAGTGCCAACTGGACTCAGGGTGTGTCTTGCATTACCTTTATCAAAAACACGCATCACTGCAAAATACACCAGTGTGTTAGCAAATGGGTTGTCTCTCTGATATTTTACTTAATATATAGAGACTCTCTCATTTGTTGTTTTTGTGCCTTCAAGTTGTTTTCAACTTAGGGATACCATAAGGTGAACTATCGTAAGGTTTTCTTGTCAAGACTGGATGCGGGGGGCGGGGTTGCCATGGCCTTCCTCTGAGGCTGAGAGTGTGACTTGCCCAAGGTCAGCCAGTGAGTTTCCATGGCCAAATAGGGTTTTGAACCCTGATCTCCAGAGTCATAGTGTCAACAGTTGAACCACTACATCACACTGACTCTCTCATAGGGGTTGGTAGATCTTGATTTTTTCCAAATACTGATGGATGTAGAGAACAATGAAACAGTTTTTGTCCCATAGCTTTGAGACATTCATGAATCACTCCCTCCTTGGTGATGGCAAACTTGTAGTTTTCTAGAAGCTGCACAGCTGCTTTGGAGAACACCACATGTTCCCTGAGAACTGCACAGTTTTTGGTATGGAGAAGAAACTGCAGCACATTCAAATATGGAGTTTGGATAAAAAAGAATGTTTCCGGACAGCCACCTGTGTGTTCTGTGCAAGATTGCTGTTCAAGTAGCAGACAGAAATCTTGCACAACCAAAATGTTGTGGCGAATCCAGCAATCCATCATAAACAATCTTCATGGTTGTAGCTTCAGTTTGGGTTTATTTTTCTGGGCAACTCCCTTGTGCAGCTTTCAAACCAGAAAAGGCTGAAGCTACAATCTCAAAACGCTTTATTTTGTCATTTGTATAAATTTTAATACAATTTAGTTTTGCATTTTGTGCACTTTCCCCAAGTATTTGGTGAAAAACAATGCAAGCACGTGAGAATTTTCTCAGAAAGCTGCACAGTTTTCTGTACATAATAAAAAGACTATGAGTGTCAGGTTTCCAGTTGTGGTATCTTTCAGTGTGTTATTTTCTTCTAATGTGAAATTCTTGAGGAGTTGACTCCAGTTGGAAAGCTGACAAATGTCACTTCCACTCAGGAAAAAAAAACACCTTAAGGCAATACAGGTCACCAAGAACAATAATTAAGTCAAGAGTGGGTCCCAGTCTTGGATTTCCAGATTTTGTTGAACTTCTGCTCCCAGAAGACTTTGCCTGCATGACCAGTAGTGAGAGATTCTGGGAAATGGAGTCCAAATGGAGAAACTAGAACTCCTGTGGCTTTGTTTGGGCAAATGATCAAGGTAGCAGCTTTTCAAGTTTCCTTGCAGGGTCAGGCTTTCCATTAGCCTCAATGTTGATGTTGCTGGAAACATTGGGCTGGAAAACTTCTGCTCCTACTCCACCATTACTGATATGGAGACCTGCTGTGATCTGTACAGCTCTCCAGAATCAGGAAGTATCTGGCTCATAGCCTGCTGCTGCTTTCCTTCCCACTCCCAAGAACGTGGAGGCAATGGCAGCCAAAACTTAAATGCTGCTACTAATAGCTGGTTCTGAGCCAACTCCTTGGATGCTGGAGTCTGTGCCATGCTTTGTGAATTCTCAGAAATTAGCTTTCTGAGGATGACTAGGAAGATATTAATTAGTAAGAATTTAGGCCACCCCATTTCCTTGAAATATTTATGGAGACAAAACACTCCTAACTTGCTGTCTTTCTGCCAGAATGGAGATGGCTTTGTGGATAATGACACCAAACTCCGCAAAATAATTATGGCTGTCAAAGCAGCTTTGACATAAGGATGGCTTTGAAGATTCAGCAACAGCTTACTGGGAATAAAGGTAAAGGCAACTCTCAATATTTCTTACCAAAATATATGCTCAAGAATTCTGGATCCATATTTGTCCTTGTAGAGATCCAAGCTGCTCCTCTTAATCAAAGCAAGCCAGTGACTGATGGTTTACTCCTTTTCTTCAAAACCTGTGTCAGGAGACCTACTGTGTAATGTTGAGAGCCTTCTAGTGATGGATCTGGATCTAGTGATGGATCTGGTTCATACCCTGACTCAGAGAACTTCAACATGGCAATGCCAAATGTCTTTGTATATCCCACAACCTCTCTCCCGCTTAAAGTATTTACACCAGTATAAGTTGTAGGAAGAGTATTCTCTTCTTCCTTCTGCAGCATCAGCCATAAGCTCCTGAGCACAGCTTCACTGCACACCCCTGAGATGTCTGGCTTTCCTTACACTTGGAAATGAAGAAGCAACTTTTGTCCTTCTCCAGCAGAGAAGGGACTGCATCTTCTATTCCACCAGTTGTGCAAGGACACATCAACTGCCCCCCTGTGGGTGGGAGCAAAATGAGAGCTTAAATTTTCGGAGTCCCCAAATTTTTCACATTGCAGAGTGAGATATTGAAAATTGATCACACGTTGAGCTCTTCTGTGTGTTCTCATTTCTCTGGATAGCTTTGCCTGCTCCTTTTCTTTGGGTGCCTAAACTGTTGTGCTAACCGCTATCAAGTTGAGATTGACTTACAGCAACCCCATGAAAGGGGCCTCTAAGCCACCTGGTAATTAACAGCCCTGCTCAGGTCTTGCAGACTGGCTTCCTTGAACTGAGTCTATCCATCTCTAATGCAGTCTTCCTCTTTTCTTACTGCCTCCCACCTTACCAAGTGTTACTGTCTTTTCTAGTGAGTTGTATCTTCTCGTGATAATGTCCAAAGTGCAACCATCCCAGTGTAGTCATCTGAGCTTCTAGGGAGAGTTCAGGTTTTATTTGCTCTAGGACCTTCATTTGTCTTTTTAGTAGTCCACAATATCCATCTAAACTGTGGGGACCAGGGAGTGCAATCATAGCAGACAGAAAAGTTCTAGGTGTGAACCATATTTACTATCTCACTCTTTGCAGTGCTAGAAATCTGGGGAGTGAAGGCAAATCTATTTGGAGAGGCAGAATTCTTATTTAAGAAGGGCACTGCCCTCCTTTCTGTTCCCTCTCCACACAATGCTGTTTTGTCAAACAGTAAAAATAGGACCTGCAAGTCTCTCTTTTGAAGCTTTTGTATACTTGACTGGTGGTAAAAGCAGTTGCTGATCTGCCATGCTAATCAAAATGTTATAACAAAATTTTGCCTTTCTCTTTCTGTTTGTTAGCTTAAGGAAACATCTGTTTTGTTCATCTTGGCCGAGCGCTTGATGACGGGAGCTGCTGAAATGTCATCAGACGCGTGGCAATTCCCCGAAACCCCCTTGCGTAGGATGCCATCTTGAGCAAAGCCTGATGAAGAACTTGAGCTCTGGGATTTGACACCTGAATGCAGATTTGGGCTTGGCACCACAACTAATACTTTGATGTTTTGTGTGTGTTCAGTGCTTGCTGTATGTGGCCTTGGCTTTCTTTGCAGTTCTGGTTTTAATATTTAAGAGCAGTTAACTCTGGTCTTGGATTACTGTGTAGGATAGGAACGGGACCCCCGCCCCATCTTTTGCTTCTGGGCTCTTTGGATTTTGAATATTCTCAAATGCCTTCAGTTTTCAAAACAGACAAAAAATAGTATTGCCACGGAGTCCAGTCCCCAAAAGTTTGCCTTACAAGTAATTGGTTTTAGAATTCTAAAAGATACAATTTATGGATACATTTCCCTAATTTTTGTGTTACAAGATTTTCCTTTCTTCATGCCCATATCTGCCTTCTTGGCTGACTTGTTTCTGTTGAATGCAGTGAGCAAGTAATAAAATGCCTCTTCCAAGAAGTTGTAGCCTGTGTTAAAGTACAAGATTTCTTGCTCTTGGGGCTGCGGCCCAGTTTTGCATGGTAAAAACGCACCTACATTTTACACCACTCAGTTTAGGTTTGACTGCTGTCCTACATGAATAAACTCTTGGAAGTCATACTCCTTCAGTATGTCAAATGCCATGACTTATATCTGGTATATATTTCATACAAATCTATTTTTCTGAATGAGGTTTTGTGGTTCCTATCTTTTACAGCCTGAATATACTTCCACTTGAAAAGGTATACATGTTCTTTGAAGAATGGCTCCCCAAGCTAAAACATCTCAGCCTAACGAAATAGTTGTCAGAATGGAGAATTGTACAGCAGAGCGCTTTTATTTCTTTTCCCACACCTTCCTTTTAAGGCATAGAAAAAGACTTCTAATTTGAATTATTATGCCTGACAATTGATTTGAAATGTCTTTATAAATGAGACTAGAGCAGGGGATAGGTATGAAGAGGGTTAGAAATTGCCTATGATTTCCAGCTGTCCTTGAAGAGCTTCACCCCTGACATCCCAGTTATTTAACAAAGATTTAAAGGAACCTTGTACCCACTGGAAAATGTGGAGGGAGGTAAAATTCATCATGCTTTTGCCTCCTGAGGTGTTAGACATTGTGGGATCCAAGCCACTGAAATAGCTCCCAGTCACTTGTGACCTTTTTTAAAGCTCCTCTGGGCCTGAAACAACTGGGGGAGGTGTGGGAGAATAGCCCAGCATAACCTCTAGGCCAGTGGTGAGTAATTGTGGTAGATAAGGGTGCCACATTAGCTGTTCAGGTGATCTTGGAAGGCTGCACCTGCTCCTTCAAAAAAATAAGTCACTCTTGTGCCCCCCAACACCCTCTATGGGACATGTGTTTGGGCCTTCCTGGGCTCTTAAAAGGCATTTGGGGACATCTTGAGGCAATTTTTAAAAATAATTCCACAAGTTTTTCGATCCATGGAGGATCTGAGGGGCTCCAAACACATAGAAAGGCCCTTTACACCCCTAGAGATCATTTTGGGACATCTTGAAGCAAAAAGGGGAAAAAAATGACCCCCTGAGGGTCAAACTATTTGCCCACCCCTGCTGTAGAGGGTTTGAAGGTCCTGAAAGGAGTGCAGTGGAGGCTATATTTTCTGAATCTTATGTAAAGCATTTATGCTGCCTGTTGGAACATGCTTCATCCAAAATACCTTATTCTAAAAGGAAACTAATCTGCTTGGTGTGAGTGGGAGCCAATAATTTGTACCTATTACAGAAAGCTTAAGGGATAAATCTCTAGTTTTCAACACTGAGCAAGGGTTCTTTGGTACCCTACTGTGAGGCTTACCTGAAACTCTGGCTTGTAGTTGCCATGGCAACAGGATGCTGTTACTTAGTCATTGCAGTTCTTGTAAGGCATTAGTTGGTGGTTCTGACACAGCCACACAAATGAAGTTCCCATTCTTGGTGATACACTTGGTCCTAGACCAAGCATTTCAAAACTGAGCCGTAAACAACCAAGTCTTTCTATATTAAGAAGTATCCCATTATATGCCAGCTATCCATATTGTAATATATTAAATAAGCAGTAACACATAAGGTTCAATTTGCAAAGTGGTACCTTCAAAGAAGAAAATTTTGTATTTGAAGGAGGACCAAAGAGGACTAAGTGTATCACTAGCCCTTAATAGGGATACTTTTCTTCAAGGCTCCACCAATTAGCCTGTAATAAAAGCCTTATTGTACTTAATTTTGTCAAACATTCTCCAACACTGAGCTCCAAAGTGTTGCCAGCCAGTTGTAAAACATTATGTGTTCATTTGTTCTGGAGAATGGGAATGAAATGAAGGTACTGGCATTCCTTCCTCAACACGAAACCTGGTCCACATAAAGTAAATACCATGGTGCATATGCGTCTCGGCGTAAAACCACACAGGCCAATTCTCCATCCCTTACCAACTCGCACTCACTTGCCTTCAGCATTCTGATTCCTGCAAGGTGATGGAGCATTGCATGGGCCTTCTCCGGAAATCTGTGGGAGACAATTTAATGGATGATGTCAGACAGCTAAACCCTAAAAGAAGAAAGCTTGTGGAAACAGGATTCCAGAATTAACCCTATATTTCATTCAGATCACATATTCATGATTTTTGCAAACTAGTCACAGTGGAATTCTTCCCACCTTGCACAAAAGCTAAGATGCAACAGGCTTTTTTATTACTTGTAACAGCTCTTTTGGGCACCACTGAGTGCTGACAGATACGTATGTATAATTAACTGTATAATTAACGTCATAACTTCAGAGCCCCCAAAATGGGTATTAGTCTATGTGCAGTCCGATTTGTTACTTTTCTATGCCATCACAACATGGATGGCATTTAGGAGCATCACATCAGCTACATAACTTGATTCCAGAGATACTCTCAGAAACTGCCCCAGCATGAGACAATAATTGGTCCAAAGATGAAACATTTAATAAACTTCACAAAGGTTTTAAACTTTATTGGACAATAATACGTCCAAGTCAACCAAGTCTTACCAAATCTGTACATACAACAGACCGTAAACCTTGTCCAGTAACAAACACTAAAGGCCTTATTTTTACTACACAATGCCACTATGGTTCCGCTTGAACTGCACGGTTACATCCTATGGAATTCTATGATCTGTAGTTCAGGGAGGACTAGAGGAATTCCCTGGTACCCTTCTCTCAACTGCAAATCACAGGATTCCATAGGATTCTGCCACGGCAGTTAAAGGAAAACCATAATGCAATGATAATGTCATTGTGGAAGAGTCCTAAGAATGCCTTGCGTCATTACTAGGATCTGATATACCTTGAGAAAGACTCACGATGGTTATGCAAGCCATTGATTCCTGGGCTACTCTGTTTAAAGAGGCCTCAACAAGGATGGCAGAAGTTGTTGCATGAATTCAGAGACAAGGAGACCATGGAGTAAAGGAAAAAGAGTTTATTTTATAACACACAGACTGCATGGCTGGAATAGTTTCCAAAAGTGAGCCAAGAGCCCAGAGCTCAGTTTGCAAGACAGTTTTATAGGAACATAATACAAAGACATTCCTTTTTGCCCGCCCCCTCTGAGGGATTGCAATGCTTGCAATATTCTCTAATAGCCTTCCACCCTCAGATATTTACATTCCAGGCAATGTGTGACAGAACATGTCAGCAGTTAGCACACCGTGACTGAAACTCTGTATTTAAAAACAGGAACAACTCTGGTTATCATTGCTAACGCAGCATGTGGAAATCCCTTGACTTGTGACACACTTTCAGAGGATTCCTCATATTAGATTCTATAACTATGAGCATATATAGGGTCTGGTGGCTACCTAGACTGACCCTCTCTCAGAGGCTGCTTCAAAGTCCCAAGTATAGTCACTCCAAAGCCATTCCGAACACCACTTTTGCCAACTCAGCTACCTAAACTGCTGCTAGTACATTGATACTGAATCCTACACATCTCTTGTCCCCATGCCTTTAGTTCCATTTGCAAAGGCTGGTACAACCAGTAATAAGAAGGCTGAGTAGATATTTAAAATATTTTTATTTCACTCTTTGTCCAGAAAAGCTCCTGGAGCAGCTTGCAGGCAATCAGTAAAAGACAACTTTCTGATTGAAAAAGAAAACATGGCACACAAGGGTGGGAAAATAAGGAGGAGAAAAATAAGTCGGCTGATAGCGTCATGAAAGTGGTATTAAAAAATTACATACTGGTATCATAGTCCAGGTATGGCTATTGGGAAATCAGCCCCAGTTTATTTACAAGGAGACATGCTTGGAATTCAGCAATAAAATCTTTACCATGTCTGACGTTTGCTGATTCTCCTACACATTCCACTCTCCAGAAACTGACCATGAAACTGACTTTTGCATCAGTTTTGCGTGAGCTGTGAAGTTGGGATCATAAGAACTCATTGTGAACAAAGATTTATATGGGATTTGATAAGTTCTTGAAGATGTTGATGAGATTCATATCATATGTCTGATTCTGTGCACACTGTTAAAACTGTTTTCAGATGTCGGGGTTGCCAACTGTATTTGCTATGATGCATTTTGTTTGTTATAAAATGTGAAAGATGCAAGATTACTCAGCACTTGGCATGAGAGAGGCGGATGTAATTTGCACATAGATTTGGCAACGTCACATCAAGGTGAATGGAGCCGTGTATAAGAATCCATTTGATGCTGTGTGGCACAGTATGACACAGACGCTTGGCATGGGTCAGATGAGCAATTGTCATAGGTCAGGAGTGGGCAGCTGTGCAAAATCCAGGGGTGCAATTGTGTGGCCCCGGGACCCTTTGGAAGACTGACACCATTTCCACACTAGACTCTTATAGTGCTATCATTCCACTTTTGACATCCTATGGAGTCCTGGGGTTTGCAATTGCAAACCCCAGGACACCATAGGATGTCAAAAGTGGAATAATAGCACTATAAGAGTCTAGTGCGGAAATAGCCTAAAAAAGAAATGAACCAAAACCTGAAACAGTCACAAATCCACTTTTGGTTGTAGAAAAAGAGGTGTTTTTAAAAATTAAATGATACAGATGAGTCTTGCTATGCATTTAAAAGGCAAATGACGATCTTGACTGTTTTTTTGACAAAAAAAAAAAAGATCTGAGGAAGAAGGTTGAAGGCAGCAAAACAGTCTGAAGGGCGCAAGCTTTTTGTCCACCCCTACTTTATGATGAGATGTTTTCTGTCAACGTATGTAAGGTGGCTGACATTTGTTCAAAGGACTATGGCTCACTTTTATGTTTTCTGTCAAAGTATGTAAGGCGGCTGACATTTTCTCGAAGGACAATGGCTCATTTTATGAGGTGTTTTCTGTCAAAAGTATGTGAGGTGACTGACATTTGTTCGAAAGACAACGGCTCTGAGCTGTCAAAACACACACACACATCTTTATTTGCATGCAGGGATCCCTATTTTATGTTTCTGTGGACTTTTTTTAACCATTCTTTGGGCCAAAAAAGGCTCTCCAGGGCCAGAAATCGTGAGGCTGACAAGATGGCTTCTGAGGAGCCTGGCTCACCTCAGCTGACCCGCCATTTTTTTTTTTCGCCATACATTCCCTCCCCTCCTCCCTTCGCTTCCCCACTTCAGCCCCGTTGCATTATGGTTAAATAGCCTGGCCCGGGAACCCGCCATTTTCTGTCGGGGCTGGCGGGAAAAGCGGGAAGCGAGGGAACAGCAGCCCGAGCGCCGTCGCGGGACGACCAACGGGGGGCTCGAACGGCCGCGGAAGCGCGAGGCACACCGTCAGGTAACAGAAGGCGACGAGGGGCCGTCCCTTGTCGCGCCTACCCGCTCCCCATTTTATTTGGATGGGGGGAAAGGGGAAAAAGGGGGTGACAAGAAACTGAGGTCGTCTGAGGAGATGCGTCGCCCCCCCACCAACTCGCATACAGCCAGTCCCGCCTTCCGCCTGCATCCCGCCGCTTATTGGCTGCAAAGCGGACGATTACGGCTGCCTCGCTGATAGGTCGGAATCCGCGAAGGCAACTCGGAGGGTGATTGGTTGGAAGGGGTTGTCAATAAGCCGAGCTCGCGTTTCGCGGATTTTGTCGCCCTCCCTCTTCGCTGTGCTGGGTTATAAACCAATTGGTCGGCCGCGCGAAGGCCAGTCGGGAGGAGGGCGGGGTCTATCCCGAAGTGGGAGGCATGCGCGCGCAGCATGTGTGGGTTTTTTTTGTGCCACCTGGTAGCGGGGCTCCAATCAGAGAGCGAGTTCTTCGCAAGGGCTACTGGGGGTTGTAGTTTTGAGCAGCATTTTCCACAGAAAGTATCCCCAGGTGTTCTTCCATCATCCAGGGCTGATACTTTCTGCCCCCCCCAGGGGCCGTTGCTTCCTACGATCAAGTAGAAGACGAAGTTTGGGGCAGTCTTTTGCCGCTATCCGTTTTACCACGGCCACCCTCGTGTCCCCATATCAACCTATTAGATGCTATAAATAATTGTGGCATCAGTAGAGGGATGAGGAGGCTCGCGTTGCCATGGCAACGCCCTTTCCTGCTGATTCCCAGAATTGTGGAGCTTTGGGACTTAGTGGGACCCACAAAACACGACCAAAAATTCCACATCACTTCATTGTGGAGGCCTTATT
The DNA here is from genome assembly GCA_948474755.1 of Ctenosaura bakeri. Classification (NCBI taxonomy): domain Eukaryota; kingdom Metazoa; phylum Chordata; class Lepidosauria; order Squamata; family Iguanidae; genus Ctenosaura; species Ctenosaura bakeri. The sequence goes on from CAOLHI010002198.1 coordinate 203,983, forward strand.
ATTACTTTCATGTTATTATTATTATCATTTATGTGTTGACTGCTAATTACATTATGCATACATACACACCATTTCCACACGAGCCTGTTATAGCGCGATGATTCCACTTTCAACCTCCTCTGGAATCCTGGGGTGTGCAGTTTCGGGAGGGGCCGGTCGGCCCCTCCCGAAACTGCACACCCCAGGATTCCAGAGGAGGTTGAAAGTGGAATCATCGCGCTATAACAGGCTCGTGTGGAAATGGCCACAGTCAGAAATTCCAAAGTGATGATACACAACACACAAGGTAACACAACACTGTTTGTGAGCTGTCTTAACTATCCCAGGTCATTTTAGATATAACTTATTGCAGTGGTTCTCAACCGTCCTCATGCCGCGACCCCTTAATACAGTTCCTCATGTTGTGGTGACCCCCCCAACCATAAAATCATTTTTGTTATTTATTTATTATTTATTTATTGTTAATTATTCCAAATAGATTGGAAACACTGCCCTAAATCACTGCTCTGGATAGACGTCTAATGCCTAAAAACTGGTAACCCTCCCCGCTTTTTTTTTTAAGCACAGGAAGCGTCCATCAGTGCCAGAATTCAGGCAGTCGTTCTCGTTCTGAATGTTGGGTTTCCACAGTTCAAAAAGCCCGTCGCTCCCAAAGGCAAGGCCGAAACAGCCCACATTTTACACGAGGCGCAGGGAGGAAAGGACAGGGAGAGAGGAAAGATGGCGGCGGCAGAAGCAGATGCATTTTGGCTCCTCCAGTGCTTTCCCACCAGCCAGGGAAAGATAGGGAAATGCCCAAAATGCCTCCTCTCCCCTCCTCCCAGCACAGGGGTCTCAGAAGCACTGCTCCCATTAGCTGTGAGGCCACCTTCTTTTAAAAGGGGGGAGGATTGAGGAGCGGCGACCCCTGTGAAATGGTCGTTCGACCCCCAAAGGGGTCTCGTCCCACAGGTTGAGAACCACCGACTTATTGGGTATTACTTTATTAATTTTATTTATTTATTTTATATATTTATTTGTATTCCGCCTCTCCATATGGATCGAGGCGGCGAACAACCTACAAATAGCATGTATTTTGAAACATTTCTATACATGCCCCCAACAAGCTGGGTACTCATTTTACCAACCTGCGAAAGGATGGAAGGCTGAGTCAACCTTGGAGCCCGGCAGGATCGAACTCACAACCTTGTGGTTTGTGGCTTGCAGTACTGGCATTCAACCACTGCGCCACCAGGATTATTTAGATTATTATTATTATTTTTTAAATGTATGCCACTTGCAAGGTTTTGATTTTCAGGTTGCTTTTTTCAATAAATGGATCTAATTAAAAGTAAACCCCACTGCATTTAGTGCACATGCTTGCTTAATTCATTCCTTGGCTTGACCCTGAGTTTATAACTACTTTTTATTTTTAAAAGTGATTTAAAGTAATTAACACATGAGCTTGAAGGAGAAAATTCCCTCTTAACTGTGGGGCATGTAGGTAACTTCCAGTTATCTTCAGGAACCAGAGCAGGTGAAGAAGGAAGCAGAATCCCTTTGTGAAACTGCACATGAAGGAGCTATATCATTAGCATTAAGGCAAATCTGAGGAACCGGGTAGTAGTGTAGAAAATAAATGTCTTGGAACTTTATATTGCAAATATGTAGCGTGTATTAGATGAACTTCCATTTCTATCCTTCTCTTGCCGACAGGGTTTATTTCATGTATTGTTTATTTATTTAATTTATATCCCAACTTTTTCCCAGCATAGGATCCAGGGGCAGTGTACAACATTTTAAAAGCACAATACAATTTAAAAAAAAACCCAACTCTTAATACAAAAGTTAAAACACAATTAAACTGAATTTTATTTTAAAAACACAGGTTAAAAACATCATTAAAAACAAGTTAATACAGCATTAGAAGATGCTTAAAACATAATAAAATAAAAACATAATAAAATGACATGGGTTAAAACTGCTAGTCTTTGTAATGTTAGAAAATCTAGAGGGATTTGCCCTGCATTTGGTGTATAAATGGATTTTCTTTTCACTATTTTCCAAGGAAGTGGATGGATTTTATAAATTGACCCAAAGATTCCAAAGTTGACATATTGGTCAACTTCCAGTGGTCTGGGGAGGGGCACACACTCCTATTTTCAGACCTTGGAGAGCTACACCAATCCCCAAGCCCCCCCAATTTTCTTTTTCTTTTTTTTTCTTTTTTAATTAAATCATGTCGTCATACTCTATAGGGGAGATGGGGACAATGTGCCAGGTTGTTGGACTCCTAGGAGCTGTTATAAGCTATTTCCAAAACTAGGAATGACTTTAAAGGGGTCATATGTAAATTTAGAAAAATAAAATTTGGGAGTGGGATCAGCAGGTATGATGGGGCACCCTAGTGGGTGGGGGCTACCGTGGAAAGGAGTCACATGTCACACACACACACACACACACACACACACGGCTAGACTTTGCCCAGTCTGCTCTTGAATTTTTAGGAGTCAAAATAGGATGAAGAGCTGTTGACAGCATTTTGTTTTCCTATAAATTACAGCAATCTCCTGCAATTCTTCTCCTTGGCAGGTTTCCTACCTTCTAAGTACCTCCCAAGATGGCCCGTACCAAGCAGACTGCCCGTAAATCTACTGGAGGGAAAGCACCTCGAAAGCAGCTGGCCACTAAAGCCGCTCGAAAAAGTGCACCGTCCACTGGGGGAGTGAAGAAACCTCATCGCTACCGGTACATACAACTCACATTCAGTGGTACCTAGAGTTTCTGGCCAGGGTTATGAGGGGTGAAGGTCTATCCTGGGCCCCAGCCCATGGGAAGAGGGGAGTGTCCCTTAGTTTGTACACATCCTCAATAGCTTTGACTGAGCCACTAAGGGAAATTCAAAAGCCCGTTGTAGGTTCTTTTTTCTCTGCTACTTGCTGGGTAAAAAAATGCAAGCTGTGTCATTTGTGTCATTCTGTTCAGGCCTGGCACAGTGGCCCTGCGAGAGATCCGGCGGTACCAGAAATCCACAGAGTTGCTGATCCGTAAGTTGCCATTCCAGCGCCTGGTCCGTGAAATTGCTCAGGACTTTAAGACAGACCTGCGGTTCCAAAGTGCTGCCATTGGAGCCCTGCAGGTTTGTGTCTCTTGCTTTGTTGCTTCTCATTCATTTATTTAAATACGCATGTGGCCTGCTTTTCTGTCTGAAGAGCTGCTGTGCTTTCCCAGGCACTCTCATTCTCACTGTTTAGGAATCAGAATCCAGCCTGTCTTGTGTAGGTGAACTGCATCACATGCCTATTCAGAGCCACCTAGTTTCTCAACCAGAACATATCCTAAAACCTCCCTTCTGGTACTTCTGTCAGCATTATCTCTTCCCTTCTTTAACTTTTTCTTCTTTTATTTTGCTCTCAATCACTGCCAGTTTACATTTAGATCTGGAGTGGAGAGTTCTCTATGTATCCCAACATAGTTGTGTCACAGGGTTGTGTTTCTGCTTCCTTTGTGCACAAGAATTTGGAAAAGACTGAAGCTGCTCTTGTTCTATTGCAGCTTAGCTGTTGGGTTGGATGTTTTGGTCAGACTTGGAAAAGAAAAGAGCTGGAATTATTTATGTCTCCCAAGTCTCGATTTATCTTTTTTCTTTGGTGGCAGAAATCTCTTGACTGGTTGTAGAAATCATCTGGAGAAAGTGGCTGCTGCCACTACAACCATAATAAGTTCCTGTGTGTGTGCGTGCGCATGTGCACCTTCAAGTCACCTGGCAACCTATGGCAACTGCATGAATTTCATGCATTTTTCTCAGGCAAGGAATACTCAGAGGTGATTTTGCCAATTCCTTCCTCTGAAATATAGCTTACAGCACCTGGTATTTGTTGGCAGTCTCCCGTCCAAGTACTAACCAGAGCTGTCTCTGCTTAGCTTTCCAGATGAGACAGGATCTGGTGCCTTTAGGGTATTTAGGCCACAGTAAGTTACTTCAACTTTAGATAAAGCAGGTAACTGCTGCTGTCCAAAATAAGAACTGATCAGTGCGTGGTATCAGCTCCCCCTTGTGGGAGCAGGTGGCTTTGCAAAGATGGTACCTCTGAATTTGCCTGGGTCTCAGTGAAAGTTACTTTGCTGCTGCAAATGTATTGGAAATTTCATTGCTTGTGTTTTACTGCCCTTTGTCCTGAGTCCCCACATATCCAAGATGGGGAGTTGCCTCTGCCTGCATTGATATCCCTCTAGATCATCTTAACTGTCAACATTACTAACATCTGAGACAAAATGTAGGCCTGTGACTATAACATTGTCACTTTTCTGTATTATTTGCCTGAGGAAGAAGCCAGTGAAGCTCTGAAAGTCTGCATGATGAATTTTGTGTATTTTAGTTGGCCCAATAAAGTTATCACTGCTTTGTGGATTTGAGGTTTTTTCCCCTAAGTCCCCCCAGACTCTTTTGCCTGTTCCAGTTTATTTGTTTGTTATATATTCCACTTTTCTCCTGGTATATGACCCAAAGCAGCATAACCTGCTGATAGAAGGAAAGCTGTTCCGTTTTTCTGGATTCTAGAGCAGGTAGAAGAGAGTAAAAAGTTAATATACTCCTTCACCAGGATAACAGGTTATAGAAGTCAGCTTTCTGAGCCACAGTGTCCTTGATCTCTAACACGATCACAGTTTTGAAAGCATGGAGCAAAGTCCACCCACTGTATTGAGTTGTCAATACAGCTGTTCCGTTTGCTATTCTCTCTGCATCAGTGTATTTCAAAGTTGTTCTCTCGAAACCTTGTTTTGACTGTGTTTCTCTATTTCTTTGCTCTGACAGGAAGCCAGTGAGGCGTACCTTGTCGGTCTGTTTGAAGACACCAACCTGTGTGCCATCCATGCCAAGCGGGTCACCATCATGCCAAAAGACATACAGCTGGCCCGCCGCATCCGTGGCGAACGGGCTTAAGTTCTTCTCCCCATCTCTTTAACACTTACAAACCCCTCCCCGGGCAACCCCACCTTGCTTGTGCAGTGTACTTAGAATACACTCCAGATTTTATTTTTATTTTTTTTCTCCTAACTCCTGTTTGTAGTGGCTAGGACATGTGAGGAAATGTTAGATTATCTATCTATTGTAGTACCTCTCCAGAATCAGGAGACTTGATTCCTGTTCATCATGTACAAGCAAAAACAAAAACAAAAGCACCCTTTGAAATCTGCAAGACTTCTGGATGTTGTTTTTTGTAGAACTTTATTTTTTTTTTCAGAATTGCAAAAAAACTAAAACATACCCAACAGGGGACATTTTTGAAATATCTGGTTTTGTACACACAATTTACATAGATATAGGCATTTCAACAATAAGAGCTTTTGGTCTTCAGTTTGTAGAATATCTGCAAAGAACACTACACTTTTTTTTCTTTTGTTAGTTGAGACATTTATTTTCCTTTGTATTTAGGCTCGAAGTGCTTTCTGAATCCATTTTTTTCTTCCTGTTTTCCATTTGTCTTGTGTCTGTGATTTTGACCTTTGTACCAATAGGGACTCACCTTGAAGCAGTAAGAAAAAATAATAAATGTTGAATGACAACATTTTAGTTTCCTTAATTTTTGCTTAACGTTGGTCGCGGAAGACCTTTCTACGTTCTTCCACAGAATGCAAGACTTTTGAGGCTCTCTTTCTGCAAAGTTGCTGTCTTGTTCCAGAACTGGGTATAGTTTCAAGACTTCCCAAGACTTCTTTCAGTAATGAATGTTGATGTGTGTTGCCACTATGACATAAGTTTTATTGGAGACGCAGATGGTACACAGCAGAGATGCATTCCAGCCCTTTCACTGATGGGATCCAGCACTTTCTGAGCCAGTGGCAGAATTGGACTCTCAAAAAAATTATACTCAAATTGTCCCACGAATTCAGTTCCAGTCTCTGAATATATAGGGCCCCCTTAGGCTGGGGTGCATTTTCCCCCAGGCAAGACCTATGGAAGGTTGATATCAAGAGTGCAGAAGCAGTGCAGTGCAGAGGCAAACAGAGAAAATTAAAGTGCACAAGCATGAACCATCTCTTCACACTCACAATGAGAGGTGTACAAGCAAGCTAGCAACAGAAAGATTAACCCTCGCAGCCCAATTCTAGCCTTCACATCCAGCCCAAGAACTCTCCATGTGTGCAGTGACAGGGACTTATTCACCATCTAAGGGTGCTCTGGGTAGAATTTGTTTAGGGGTCCAATTCTACCATTGGTTCTGAGGGGGTACTGGGCATCTGCCAAAGGGCTGGATTGCTTCTTTGCTATGTCATTTGTAGCATCATTTACCTGTAATAACACTTAATGCTACAATAGTAGCGTGTCAATGTCCGGCACCAAAAGAACCCTTGAAGAGGCCTGGAATTGCATCCAGGTCCATAGGAAGACAGCTGCTAAAATGGCAAAATGTGTTAAGATGATTGCTTTAGCATTGGTGTAGCATCTTTTCTGAATGTACAAGGTGCTTCGCGTCTCTTACCTTGGTAATCCTTAGGTAAATAATCTCTTTGTTTATTGTGTTGTGAGGATGAGGCTAAGAAGAGTGGCTTGCCTAGAATGAATTGAGTAGGTTCACAACAAAGGTGGGACTTCAGCCACACATGCTTGGCTGAAAGCTTAGCCTCTTACGCTCCAATATGGCATCTGTTTTGTACAACTGGCTGTTTAGGAATAATAGCTTTAAATCAGGTTGCCTCTCTTTTGTCGGACTGTTCTTATGCTTTTAACAGCCAGAGAGAAATTTTAAAAGATGAAGCTATTATCATGAAGATCAGTGGTTAAAAAAAAAAAATACATTTTTGGGCTGTGTGGTTGTTACTAGTTCTGCTCAAATGTCTTTTTAAAATGTGGTAACCTGATCCTGAATGCATGTGGATCTCCTGCTTTGAAAGTAAATTACAACCTAAAGTGAGCTGGTGATAGAACTGGAACATGTAGTTGATCAATTAACGAATCGTAAGTATGACCTTAAAAAGCTGAGCACTTGGCTTTTGATGTTCTCTCAGCTTGGTGAAGCAGCCCTTGAGGTATGATGGGTATAAGTATGAGGGTTTTGTAGTCAAGTAATCAAGGAATGTTAACTTTGAACAACCAGTTTGGAGGATTTTAAGAAACAGCCATCAGCACCTATAGAGGTTTTGGAGGAAGAAGACTCAGACTCTTGAAAACTCTGTTGCGGCCACTGCTTTCTGGATAGAATCGGTTGAGGGTGCCACCCTGTGGTTGTTTTACTGGTGGCACAGAGAGCCTTGTCACCAAGTGAAAAAAATCAATCTCAAAGGTACATTCCATGAAATCAGCTCAAGTCCTCAGTTTAGCAGCATTTTGAATATTGCCAAGAAAGACAATTTATGCAGAAATCTTGGTGGCACAATGTTTAAATGCTGGTACTGCAAAAATTGTGGGTTCGATCTTGCAGGGTTCCTGGTTGACTCGGCCTTCCATCCTTCCGTAGGTTGGTAAAATGAGGACCCAGCTGGTTGGGGACAATTAGCTTACACCATTGTAAACTGCTTAGAGAGTGCTTAGCACTGATAAGCAGTATAGAAATGTAACTGCTATTGCTATGCACTCCATGACTCGCCCCTGATGGGCTTTCTGTTACTATCTTGAAAATTCAGTTTTCTTTTAAAGAAACAAATGACGTTCCTAGCCCTCGTGTTCATGATTTCAGAGCTAAGCATGAGAATCCCTGTGCTAAATAAATGCTAACAGCTGTGATGGCAAAGCTTTCTTGGTCCGAGGAGCTATACTGTCAAACTGTTCTGTGCCCTACAAGACAGCTTCGCAATGCAAGAGTCTACCTGTTCTTGCCAATGGTGTACACAGCATCTCCTCTTGTCGCTGATGTTTTAACACAACCCAGTTTAGACTACAGGCCAACACTGCCTTCTGTCCAGCTCCAAGGAAGAGTCACGATCCTGTATTTTCAGAAGAGAAAGCCTTATGTCCTCAGATGCCCATCTGCCTGTCAAAATTAACCACCCTGAGATGCTGGGCCTCTAATCCTTATTAAGGTAGCTAAAAGTAGGGTGGGCTGGACCTATGTCACAACCCCACTAAATTTAATACAAACCTGTCAGAGGCAATCAGATCAAGATAATCCACACCCGGTGCCTGGTATCAAGATGCTAGAGGTTCAGAAATGCAGGCACAATAAACAGGACAAATTGGCAATTAGAATTTTGCAGAAGTATTGAGGTCTCGAGGAACTCTGGCGTGCCCGAAGCAACAGAAACGTTTGCAAGCTTCCCCCTGCTTTCTGTAAGAACCATAGAACTGGGCTGTTTTTAATGTGGGTGAAAAGCATCAATAATATGGGAAGCAAATTCCAAAGCTAGAGAGAGAGAGGCCACTCAAAAATCAGAGCAGATTTAGATGCGTCCTAAATCCTATCCATTTGCGTCTTCAAAGAACAGAATTAGATTCCCGGTAAAATAACATCTGATCAGCAGAGGGCAGCAATGTCCCATTGAACACAAAATTTAGAAACCCAGCTTGATTGTGTGGCCCTAGGAATGCCAATCTTGTTTCGCTGTCGCATAAATATGCAATGTTATATGCAGAGCAGAAGCTTTGGAAAGTTGATGCCAAAATCCATTTTAGTCTAATATCTTTAAGCAGCAACCTCAAGGTCAACAAAATAGGGAAGCTTTTGAGGTTTTCGGAGCTCTGTGGTCAGGCAAGATGCTACAAAAAGCTGGAGAAAGAGAGAGGAAAAAAAAAGGGAGATGAACTGATGCTGAAGTTATAACATCCAAAGATGAAATGTAAGAAGAGTCTTGAAATGAAATGTGGGCAAGTCAGTGGTGATGCTTTTCCAACAGGACCAACAGATCATTTTTCACACTATGGACAGACTCGGTCAAAGAAGTCACAGCCCTGAATTTGCAAGGCCTGACCGGGATGTCATGAAGGTCACCCTAAGCTGAAGAACTGCAAACCCCAGGATTCCATAGGATGTTGAAAGTGGAATAATAGCACTGTAACAGTCCAGTGCGGAAATGGCCATAGACTACAGAACCTGGTATTTGCTGGCAGCTTCCCATCCGCATACGAACCAGAGCGATGAAAAACACTTCGGCTGCGGAACTTCTGCTTGCCATGTGGATGTTTAAAAGCTCAAGAGCAATAAATGAAAGCAAAGACGGACAACCGGCCCTGGAGGGGAAGATAACGGAGGCAAGATTATCCACGTGTGAGAGTGTTATAACAGAAATAACACAAAATACAGGTCATGCTAAAATAAAAACCAGATCATCTTAAAGAATTTGCTGCTATTTTTTTTTCTCCCCACGCGTTCCTCTTTTTTATGCAGAATGTAGCTATGCACACTCAGGACACAAGAGATGCCAGGTTTGCAAGCATTAATTAATCTTCTTTCAGGAACAGAATCTGCCCCTCTTCTCCTTTCCATCAGGACAAAAAGCTCTGTGGCTATCATCTCTATTTTTGGACAGGAGTCATGCCGTCCTCTCTCTCGTGCCCAGCTTGAGGGGCAAAGATGCCCTTGACACTAAAGAACATCCAAGCGGAGAGCTGTTTTCCCTAAAATCTACCTTTTCTGCCAGCTTGCATTCATTTATATAATGGGCAGGAGAGAAGCCATGCCAAGTTTGACCGCTAGGAACAGAGCAAGTCATTCAGAAAAATAAAAATATGTGACCAGATTTTCTCTCCGTGTCAGAGAGAGAAGAAAGAGATAGAGAGCGCATGTAACCCACTGAAGACTGCCATCTTTCTCATTCCCTTCTTTGATACTAGCATCATCATCATCATCATCATCATCATCATCATTATTACTACTACTACTACTACTACTACTACTACTATTATTATTATTCTATAAAAAAAGAAAGAAAAATAAAAGAACAACAGTTGCATTCTGTACAAAACATTAACAAGGAGAAGCAATTATATCCAAAGCGATAGGGAATCACAGACCACTCTTTTAGCGGCTAGATTTTTTGCTGCTGCTGCTAAACTAACACGTCGAATGGCAAAGGATCTTAACGGTTAAAATTTTATTTTGTATATTTTCACTTAGATTAGGTTTTATCTTTAAATCTTTCATACGACCGAAATAATGTAGACGGGCCTGATCAACTTTTCTCTACATTCTGAGTTATAACTGTGTTTTAGGAGGTTGTTTTTAGCTTTACTTTTAATTTGGAATTACTATTATTATATCAATTGTATTTTAAAAAATGTATTTTATGGTCAGATCTTCGCCACTTACCTCTTTTACTTTGTATGCTATTTAAGTGTTTGTGATGCTGGTCTATGACCGTAATCATAAAGATTCGATTCGATTATATCCAAATGTTTGCCTATTATATAGCACATTAGTTATGCTAACCTTACTATACGTTGAGTTTACTTAACGAATTATAGTTGGTTATTTGTATGTTAATGACTTCTATCTTCCCTAATCAGACTATATTATGCAGCTATAATGTATTTTCCATGGATCTTCTAAACACACAAAACTTTTTCTAATCATTCCCGATCCTTATCAAAGTTCCTTTAAATATCAAAGCACAGTAAAGTTTTCTAAGTCCAATCTTAAGACCGGTGTTTAAATTATTACAATGTTTTCTGGCAATGGATCACTTGGATATTTATTTATGAAATTGAACCTAAACTTCTTTCTAGAAAAGGATCCTGTTCCTCCATGGTTGTTTTTTTCCCCATCTCTGCCTTTGATGCTATTTGATAGAATGTCCATGTTTTTCATTTCGAAGAGTCGAAATAATAATGCTAGCGTCGCTTTTGTGCGTGGACGTCACCCTTCTATCTGCCCTCCCTGCTGTATCTTTAACAACAGTCTGACATACAAAAATTTCATACCCTCCAGCATTTCACGGATGAAAATCTGGACATGTGGCCAAGCAGCATCAGAGCATGGTCAAGATGGCAAAGGTTATTAATGAAGAAGGACTCACAAATGAGGAGAGGCTGCATCCGTTTGGGGTTTTTTTGCCTGCACCTCCTGCAAAGAGCAAGATTTTGTTTTCTCTGCTAAATCAATTGAGTGCAAACTCCTCCTACACTTTCGCCTCGGTTTGCAGGAATTGAAGTCATCCAGGATGAAGCGGAAAGGTGGGAGGAGGAAGGAGAAACTGGGACATTAAAAGCAACTGGAAAAATGGGGTGGCAGAGGGTGGTTTGGGACTGTTCCTTCCTGTTGGAAGGTGTGTTATTTGACAGACAAGACTTTTCCTGGCATGGACGAGGATGTGAAGAGAGAAAACTTGGGCCATGTTCGCACTACACTGTTATAGTGCTATTATTCCACTTTCAACATCCTATGGAATCTTGGGGTTTGCAGTTTAGGGAGGGGCATTGAGAATGCTCAGCCAGAGAGCTCTTTGGCTTCAGTCAACTACAAACCCCAGAATTCCACAGGAAGTTGAAAGTGGAATCATAGCGCTATAACGGTGTAGTGCGGTAGTGGCCTTACAATCTAAATAAGAGCTAACACACTAGAAAAACGGAATGGCAGTCTGGGATCCTCTGTAGTCCTATGTCTTCTGTTGCTTTTAAAATGAACAAGTTTCTATCTCCTACTCCCAATTTCCTCCTTTGTCTTCAGCTTACTTCAATTGCTGCAAACTGCACTGCAACTGCAAAAGTAGTTTGCACATTTCCGCACAACATTCTTACAGCGCAATTATTCCACTTTCAACATCCTATGGAATCCTGGGGTTTGCAGTTTCGGGAGGGGCCACCTGGCCACTCCCGAAACTGCAAACCCCAGGTTTCCATAGGATGTTGAAAGTGGAATAATCGCACTGTAAGAGTGTAGTGCGGAAATGGCCTTAGAGAAGAGAGAAGGAGTTGGAATCTTTCCCTTCCCAGGGGGTTCTGGCAAAATCAAACTGCTGCAGCCCCTCCTAGCATTTCCTCATTAATCACTTTTGCCATTTTGATCCCTCTCTGATGTTACATGTCATGTTTTCATCTGTGAAATGTCGGGGGAGCATGATGTTCCCCTCTCCACTACACACTCCTCATCTCAGGTCTTTATCAGACGATGGAATTGGCCTTGGTTGGCCTTGAAGCAAGGATTTACTGCTTCTCTACAGGATCTTTGTCATGCCGGACTTCTGCTGAGTAGATCCCCCCAAAGGGGACAAGAATACGTGACCCCGCAAGTGACCAGGAGACAGGCACTGAACAAATATTTGGAAGTTGGGTCCAGGTCCTTTTTGCATCCACGAGCATTATTTTTAGAGCAAATTCTCCTTATTTGTGTCCTTGGGTATGTTTTCTCCCCTTCTATGGTGTCCCCCCCTTCGCTGGAGCCTGGTCACATATGGGGTTCCATCACACTGAAGGGATTAAGGTTAATCAGCCACAAATCCCTGCGTCTAAAAAACAAACTAATCATCAAGATTTCCACACTCTCCACCCAGCTGCTCCCTGGCAGCCTAACCTCACAAGCCAGGGATGAGGAGCACTTTGGGGAGGCTGAGAATTTGGGGCCCCTGCAGTTAAATCCAAAACCCACTCCCTGTTTTTTAGCTCTAAAATGAAGTTACAAGCATAATAATAATAATAATAATAATAATAATAATAATAATAATAATAAAATTTATTTTTATCCTGCCTCTCCCAGTGGATCGAGGCGGCATTACAGAATATATAAATACATTAAAACATTAAAATGTACCCCATTATACACCTGCAGAACTTTACCATGGTCACAGACCAGCCTTTATGCTTAGAAAATAAATAAGTACAACATGAACAGGTATAGATTACAAGTCCGGAACATTTTCAACATATGTGCATACAAGGACATAAGCGTCTTCCATAAGTAACCTAGCGGACACTGCGACCATTTACAAAATTACCATGAAGGTCTAAGCTAAGCTAAAACACCACATTTTGCCGCCTTGAGAATAATGTCATTAATAGAATCTGCAAGAAAAAAGGTACAATAAAAATGACTGAATCTGCCTAGAAAAGCTGCAAAAATTCTTGTAATACCATACTCCACCCCAAACGTCCCAATTTGGCAGAGAGATCCCGGTTTATTTTCTGTTGTCCCTTGTTTTCAGCTGCTTTTGAAATGTCCCGGTTTCTCTCTTTCCTCCCACTTTCCCCCATTGCCCTCAACTTACTTCGGAGGCTGCAAAATGCAAAAATAGTTTGCACTCCATTAACTTGGAGAGGAGAGGAGAGGTGGAATCTTGCCCTTCCCAATAGTCTGAGGCAAAACAATCTGCTGCAGCCTCTCCTAGCTTGTGCATTTGTCCTCATAAATAACTTTTGCCAACTTGGTCACATTCCAATATTCTTTGGTCCCACATGTCCTGGTTTTCATGTGTGAAATGTTGGAGGGTGTGTAATATAGAAAAGTTGGATGTCTTTGTAGTACGTATAAGTATATGTTTCAGATCCTTCCCCACAACACATTAAGTCTTGAAAAAATCTATGTGCAGGAACCAATTTTCCAGGGTGGGCTGGAAGTGAGGATGAATTGGTTTCATTAACTATCTCCCAGTATTTTTTTTTTAAGTTAGGCACCCCTTACTTACTAACTGGAACTCAGGTACATGCAATACCTACTTAGATGTTTAATAATCTCTTATTTCCAATTATTTATCCGAAATAAGAATAGGTGGGCTGGAGGCTCCTTATTCTTGAACTATCCTGTCGGGTTGGACAGACGCTGAAATGCTGGGTTCTGTGAGAGTGCCCTTGTTTGCAGACAGAACCAGACATTGTAAAAGTTGTAAAAATGTAGATTCTTCTTCGTGGTCTCTGTGCCTTCATACACTAGGAGCTTTAGCGCCTGCGCGGTAGCGTTCGGAAACTTCTAGAGCTTGTTCACTTGGCGGGAACCCCTCCCCCACGCCGGTACTGCGCATGCTCCTCCCGCCGAGCAACGGTCTCTCCTCAGTTCTTTCTCGTCCGCCGTCGCGTACGGAAGGTTCTTCGGTTTGTTCCTCTGATTTTTGTGCTTGGCTTGTTGTTTCACGGTTTTACGGACTTTTGGACTGTCTCTGACCTCTCTTTCGGACTCCCCATTCGGTTTTTGGTGATTTCGGATCTTCCCAGTTTGGCGTTTTCGTCTTATGTCCGCGCTCTTCAAAAAGTGCGTGTCCTGCGGGCGCAAAGTTGCCCTCAACGACGGCCACAAGGAGTGTCTCTTCTGTTTGGGTGAGTCCCACAACACTCGGACTTGCCCAATTTGCCGGGATTTTACTCCCCAAACTCTCCGCAACAGGTCCGCGAGACTTAAGTCTTATTGTTGGGAACAGTCTCTGCGGGCGATAGACGAGACCTCCACTTCCAAAATGGCCGACAAGAAGACGACCACGCCATCGACGGTATCGGCGGCTGCCGTTCCGTCCACCTCGTCGGTATCAGGCTCGGTACCGGCGAGAACGCCGATCTTGGCGTTACCGAGGATCCCGAAGCTGTCGGCGGCTGCCAAGTCAGCGAAAGGATCCTCGACGGCGAGGAAGGCTGAGGCTCCCCTGAAGGAGACGCCTGTTAAGAAGCGCCCTGCTCCGGATGGAGACAAGGGCAAGGAGAAGGAGAAGAAGAAGAGAGAAGAAGAAGGAGAAGAAGCGCTCCCCGGCTGGGGACGTTCAACCTCCTACTCCTCCTCCTACTCAGCAGCCTTCCAAAGGGCGAGGCGAGTCCGTCGATCTCTCGGACGATGAGATCGAGGACGTTCCCCAATACTTCCACATCGCCATTCGCCCGCAGCACAGACGGTACCTCCGCTTCGCAGTCGACGATATCTGCTACCAGTACAAGGTGCTGCCGTTCGGACTCTCGACTGCCCCAAGGGTCTTCACCAAGTGCATGGCCCCGGTGGTATCCTTCCTGCGGACGAAGGGCGCTTCCGTCTTCCCTTACCTCGACGATTGGCTGTTGGTGGCGTCCTGCAAACAGAGACTTTACCACGACGTCCACATGACGTTGTCACTCCTGACCCGCCTTGGTCTACGGGTGAATCCGAAGAAGTCCCACCTCGAGCCGGCGAGGATCTTGGACTTCATCGGGGCGACGCTCGACTCGACCTCCGCCAGGGCGTATGTACCAGAGTCTCGAGCCCAAACCCTGATCCGGGCCGCCGCTCACGCTCGTACGGCCCCGACGTTATCTGCGAGAAGCGTCCAGCAGCTCTTGGGCTACATGGCTGCGACGACTGCTGTGACATATCTCGCCAGGCTGAGAGCAAGACCTCTTCAACACTGGTTCGTCCGCATATTCGACCCCCTGCGAGACGAACAGACACTCCGACTGCAGCTGCCGGAAGACGTCCGCTCATCCCTCCGATGGTGGCAGTCGCGACGCAATCTGATGTCAGGGATGCCTTTCCAACAGCCGACACCGAAGGTGACGGTAACGACCGACGCCTCCCTCTATGGATGGGGTGCCCACTGCGGCGATCTCAGAGTCCGCGACAGATGGACCGACGACGAGACCGCTCTCCATATCAACGCGCTGGAGCTGCTCGCCGTCTGCAAAGCCCTACGGGCGTTCCACCACGCCGTGGCGGGGCGCACGGTCCTGATTCTGACGGACAACACCATCGCCGTCTGCTACATCAACAGACAAGGTGGGACTCATTCCACGACCCTGCTCCACATCGCGCTCGACCTGTGGGAATGGTGCATTCGCCTGCACACGCATCCCGTGGCGGTTCACCTGGCCGGGCAGGAGAACACCACGGCAGACGCCCTCAGCAGGGACACCTCATCCCATCACGAATGGTCCCTCTCCGGAGAGGCATTCAGACTGATTCGAGACCGCTGGGGCGAACCATCCATCGACCTCTTCGCGACCAGGGAAAACGCGAAGTGTCGCCGATTCTGCTCCAGAGCGGGCCACGATCGCGCCTCCATCGGGGACGCTTTCCAGTTTCCGTGGACCGGGGAACTCCTCTACGCGTTCCCGCCGTTCCCGCTGCTCGGCCGGACGATATCGAAGATCCTCGCCGACCGAGCCGACGCGATCCTGGTAGCCCCATACTGGCCGAGGCAACATTGGTTCGCACCCCTGCTACAAGCTGCACGAGGCGACCTGCTCCGGTTGCCACCGACACCGGACCTGCTCTCCCACTCCGGCGGCCGAGTCCTCCATCCGGACCTGCCACGCCTGGCCCTCCATGCCTGGAGGATATCGCACTAGACGATCCCGTGCTCGGTACCGTCCTCGTCGCGGCCAGGAAGGAATCCACCCGTCGCAACTATCAATATAAATGGCGACGCTTCCTGACCTTCGCTAACGAGAGGAGTGAGCCGGTATCGCCCGCGGGGCTCTCTACCGTCCTGCACTTCCTCCTGCACCTCCAGCAACAGGGCCTGGCGTTTCCATCCCTGAAGGTGTATCTCTCCGCGATCGTGGCATACCAACCACCACGATCTGCTGCCTCGGCCTTCTTCAGGAACGATACCGTTAAGCGGTTTCTGAAAGGACTTCATCATCTCTACCCGCCGGTATCGCCGCCGCTACCGCCGTGGTCCCTCTCGCTGGTGCTCTCGCAGCTGACAAAGCCGCCCTTCGAGCCGATGGCGACCTCGGATGACAGGCTCCTGACCATGAAAACTGCCTTCCTGGTAGCGGTGACCTCAGCGAGGCGAGCGGGTGAGATCACAGCTCTTCGATCCGATGAGCCCTTCACGGTCTTCCACAGAGACAAGGTGGTCCTGAGACCTGACATCTCGTTCCTGCCTAAGGTGGTGTCCAGTTTCCATCTCAACCAGGACATCATCCTGCCTGCCTTCTTCCCGAATCCGACGACACCGTTGGAGCGGTCCCTCCACTCCCTGGACGTGCGTCGGGCCTTGGCCTTCTACAAGGACAGGACTGCTTCCTTCCGACAGACGCCGCATCTCTTCGTTTGCTATGGGCGACGTCGGAAGGGCCTCAAAGTGTCCACCCAGCGCTTCTCCAAGTGGGTGGTACGGACTATTCAACTGGCGTATGAGCTCGCGAGGAAGCCTCCGCCAGTCCTGCTTCGAGCCCACTCCACCAGAGCTGTGGCTACTTCTGTGGCCCTCCTGCGAGGAGTTGACCTGCATGAACTCTGCCGTGTGGCGACCTGGTCCCAACCATCGACCTTCGTGCGCCACTACAGGCTCGGCTGCCGGTCGCGCAGAGATGCCCGGTTTGGACGTGAGGTGCTGGCTTCCGTGCTGTAGGACCTGACCCGCCATCCGACCGGTAAGCTACACAGTCTCCTAGTGTATGAAGGCACAGAGACCACGAAGAAGAAGAACAGGTTGCTTACCTGTAACTGTGGTTCTTCGAGTGGTCATCTGTGCCATCATACACACCCGCCCTTCCTCCCCTCTTTCTCAGGTCCCTGTAGGTTCTACGGCGGACGACAGAACTGAGGAGAGACCGTTGCTCGGCGGGAGGAGCATGCGCAGTACCGGCGTGGGGGAGGGGTTCCCGCCAAGCGAACAAGCTCTAGAAGTTTCCGAACGCTACCGCGCAGGCGCTAAAGCTCCTAGTGTATGATGGCACAGATGACCACTCGAAGAACCACAGTTACAGGTAAGCAACCTGTTCTTTTTAAGGGAAAGGGATCCAAATGGTTGCTACTTCTATTTCAGTTGCCTAAGAGAGGCTGTGTGCAAGAAGCAAACTGCTGCAGCCTCTCGAGTTTGTGTATTTTTCTTCATTAATAACTTCTGCCATTTTGACTCTGAGTTTGATCAGTTTTCTTCAATAAAATGTTGGACAAGAGTGTAGGCTATATATTTCAGAGGAAGGAACTTGCAAAACCACCTCTGATTATTCTTTGCCTAAGAAAACCCTATGAAGTGCATGGGTTTGCCAGAAGTCAACTTGAAGGCATGTACATCCCATGTCAAGAACAACAGCAACAAAATGTACTTTCAACATACCTAACACACGTCATCACTTGAATAAACCAGATATTCCAGCACTTTTCACCTCTCTCTCTTCCAGGCACCCATGTACTTATTGTTATTTAATTTCCAAGGACTTGCCACCGCCCCCCCCCCAATTCCATTCTCCCAATCACTAAAGTGGATTAGAATCCCCATTTCACTCCAGTCCTAAGTATGCTTGGTGAGAGCAGGGATGGAGGGCAGAATCCCCCCTTTCACTACAGCCATTGTTAAGTTCAACAAGATGATAAAAAGGATGTTGAGGGGTAACAAATTTGCATTAAGTGGCCTTTAGGAGACAGTTCTGTATGCTAATTATCTCTGCCAAATTCAAAATGTAGACATGTCAAAAATGCCTTACTGGGAGGAAGGCATTGGGGCTAGGTTTGCAAAATCAGGATTATCCCAGCATACCCCCCAAACATTTTCCAGATGAAAAGCAGGACACATGTGAGCAAGCAAAATCAGAGTGTGGTCAAGATGGTAAAACTTATTAATGAAGAAGAACAAGCTGGGAGAAGCTGCAGCAGTTTGCTTTTGCCTGAGGCTATTGGGAAGGGCAAAATTCCCATCCTCTCCTGGCTGACCCTCCACATTATAACTGAGTGCAAACAATATTTGTGCTTTGGTTTGCAGCAACTGAAGCAAGCTGAGGACCAAGTGGGAAAGTGGGAAGAGAAGAGAAAAACTGGGGAAAAGTGGGAGACAGAAGATTAGCCAGGCATGTCCCTGCCCAACTGGGACAATAAGAGATTATGTCCCAAATTGTGAGATTTCAGGGCCAAAGACTGAGATGCAGGGATGACAATTGGTGATGTCATGGAGGCAGGTCCTGGGGATATTACTATGGTCATTGTAGAAAGGGCAGCCCCTGGTGATATCATTAAGCATGAAACCTTAATCATCAACCACAGTTAGACAGAGTATACAATTCCAGTAAAAAAAAAAAAACCATGTCTAATAAATGAGGAATACATATACATACATATACATACCTTTCAAGGAGCTCTCTTACCATTTCCGCACTAGCCTGTTATAGTGCTATGATTCCACTTGCAACATCCTATGGAATCCTGGGGTTTGCAGTTTGGGGAGGGCTGGCCGGCCCCTCCCGAAACTGCAAACCCCAGGATTCCATAGGATGTTGCAAGTGGAATCATAGCACTATAACAGGTTAGTGCGGAAATGGCCTTATTCTGAGATCCATCCTGCCCCCACACTAGATATTACTGCCTTTGGGCTGCAGAAAAAGAAGAAGGACCAGGTCTTGGGACCTGGCAACCATAATTGGAGAGCAGGTGGCCGCAGCTGCCTCCCCAGCCAGGTGTTGTAGGTGAATACTTCTTTAATACTGGGGGACTCTCTGTAGGTGAGTCAAGTCCAGCCACCTACAGCCCTTGAGAGGGCACTTTTGGAAGGAAGATTGTGCAAATGGCAGGTCCTTCTGCAATCGGAGGAGTTAGGGGAAGGAAGGAAGGAAGAACCAGGGAAATTGAGTCTAGGGGAGGTTCTAGTTCTCCCCGCCCCCCCACATACACACACTGGAAGATTACTGGGTATTTTTAGTGCATTAAATGAACATAAACCTCTCTATTCAAAAAGAACCCAAATCTTCTCCTGCTGAAATGACTGTGCAAAACAATGAGGCCAGCCTTGGGCAAAGAAACTTGGGCCCTATATGTCTTCTTATGCGTGTGCATATGTGGGTAGAGAATTTCACTGCCCCATCTCCCCCTCCTTTTCTCTCCCCCTTTCCCTTCTCCTGGGACCAGTCGCAGTCTCCAGGTCTACCCACCGCAGCACATTTCCGAAGGCATTAACAAGAGCTTGGAATTCCTGGATGGATTTGTGCACAAAGATGCTTTTGTCCTCTTTGGCTTGTTTGATGTCCGCTTCTGCCGGCCATGTGCCACCCTTAGACCCATTTTGCATTGGGGCTTCCAATGCAAACTTGGACTTCCAAGTAGGGACTT
Source organism: Ctenosaura bakeri (assembly GCA_948474755.1). Taxonomy (NCBI): domain Eukaryota; kingdom Metazoa; phylum Chordata; class Lepidosauria; order Squamata; family Iguanidae; genus Ctenosaura; species Ctenosaura bakeri. The sequence continues at coordinate 223,827 of CAOLHI010002198.1, forward strand.
TGTAACCAAAGAACCAATTGTAGCCTTAGGCAGAACTCCTTCAGGCTTTTGGAGAACACTATATTGTCTGTAAGCTGTGTTTTTACCCCTTTTAACAGGAAGCACCACTAGCAAAATGCCACAGGGCAAGGGTAGGAAAATGTGGCTGGTGACCTACATGCTGCCCTTGGGACCTCTGTGAGTGACCCATGAAGCCCCCCAAAATCCGCTCAAGTTAATTTCCTTTTTGTCCCCAACTTGGCCAAATGTCACCAATACTGTCTGAAAATGCAGCCATTTGCTTCTCCTAAATCCCAGTCCCCCTACCCCAAAAGCTAGAAAAAACACCCAAAATTGCAGTCAAAAATGCACACAAATACACCAATGTTTGGGTGCATGCCAGTAAGGCCTGCTAGGTAGGTGTAGGGAATGGAATGGCTCATCCTTTGTGTAGTTGCCCACCCCTGCCTTAGGTCCATCTCTAGTTAGCAATTGGGGAAGAAGGAGAAGAACCATCTCCAAGATGGAAAAGTGAGTTTGCCCATTTTTAAAATAGTAAAATATTTGGAGCAGATTGGAGTGCCTTTTGAGCTTGGTCAGAAACTGGTGGCAGTCCCTTTGACAACAAGTTCAGGCTCTTCCTTAACCTTTACACTAGGAGTGGGAATTGTATGACTCGCCAGATGTTGTTGGTCTGCAATTCCCTGTAGTCCCAGCCAGCACAGCCAATTGTGAGGAATGCTAAGAACAGTAGCTCATCAGCATCTGGAATGCCATATGATTCCCACCTTGGCACATAGACTTGTACCTGTGCAAGAACAATTTGCCAGTCTATGCATGATTGGTGCTCCTAGCAGAAAGGTAGCTCTTCTTTCTCTCTTTTTCCACCTCCCTTTGCAAATTAATTGCAATTAGTAGATATACTACTAACAGGCCATAAACACTGTTAAATGGACAGATACTTGCCACCCACAGCAATTAACTAGACCGTTAAAAGTGCCATCGTTGAAAGATTAAGCACCTGCTAAAATCATCTATTCTGTTTAAAAGATTCAAATAAAATTACTAAGGCGGAACAGCACTGAGCCACAAAATGAAGCACTTAAACGATTCTCTAAAGTGAGCACTTTGAGTGCCGATCTTCAACCGAACGCATGTATATTGGAGTTGGTGGCAGAATTCAGATGGGGTGAAAATTACACTAAATGATGTAAATTGATGTTCCTGCATTCCTGAGTTTAAATTTGCTACACGCAAATATACAAAGTCATTAGCAAGCATTCTTGTGTTCTTGCATCATCCATGTACAATGAAATGGCAGCTGAAACTTATTCCAGCTGCGCCACTTCTTTGGGGCAGGTGTTTTGATATCATGGCATCCCTCTAAATACTCCTCCCTGAATCCCAGATCCCAGGATTCCATAGGATGTTGACACAGCTGTGAAAGCAGAATCACAGTGCTATGATTGTGTAGTGTGAAAGGGCCCAGGAATGAGACCCCAAGCTCTATTTCTTGCTCATAAGTCATATTTCACATGCTGGAGTTGAGCCCTTGTGTTCTGGGTTGGGTGCCGCTGGGAGTCTTGGATCGAAGGAGATGCTCCCAGTCAAACCAAAGCATCTGTTCCCATAGGATTTATATTGTGGGCTTCAGTAGGGTGATCTGCTGTTTCACTGGTAAAAAGCCTCCCCATCTGTGTATGCATGCGTGCCACTGCACTTCCTTTCCCATACCTGTCCACCCATCCCATTGGAGGTGACCTTTGAAATATATATTTAAAAATAAGGAAACAACAAAACCCACAGCCCCGTAGGATGCCATGATCCTACAAGCCAAAGCGCCAGGCAAGACGACAGGCAGCTTTATCACACACCAGTCCGGGATGTCAGACACAGCCAGCTGTCCCCCTCCGGATTAATGTCACTCACTTGCTAGTTCCCAACAGAGTGAATAATTTCTTCGCCCTGTTCCCCCCCATTGTCTCTTGAGATTGTTTGTTTGTTTCCAAACTCCCTACCTTCAAATGGCTGCTCAGGCTGCCCCAGAGGGGTGGTAGAAATAGGCAGTTTGCTCTCTTTCGCCCCAAAGCATAGGTCTCCTTAGCAGTGGCAGTGGGCGGATTTTGTGCCCTTCCCCTTCAATTGTGTTGAACAGACAAGGGCAATTCATCCTCTGGCACGTTGTTTTTCCAGCTGCTTTTGAAATGACCCAGTTTCTCCCTCCTCCCGCACTTTCCTGCTTTGTCCTCAGGTTGCTTTGAGTGCTGCAAACTGAGTCCAAAGTGCCGAAGTCATTTGCATTTAATGAACTCCCCAAAGGAGGAAAGGAGAAGACAGGGTGGAATCTTGCCCCTCTCACTAACTCCAGCAAAAGCAAACTCCAGCAGCCTTTTCTAGTATTATAACTTCTGCCAACCTGACCATACTCTGATATTACTTGGACACACATGTCCCAGTTTTCATCTGTGAAAAGTTGGAAGGTATGCATGCCAGGGGCACAGTCAATTTACTCTGGGTTTTTTTAATCCAAATTTTATTGGAGCTATGCAAGGTGCTAAATCTAGGAGGAACTTCAGCATGATGGACAATTCCTATAAAGTTTGGCATAAGACCTGGGAAGGATTCTCTTTGGAAGCCACAAAACACACCACTGGTCCCTAGCATAACAGGCTTGTACTCTGCCCTGTTGTTTTCCAGAGCCCCACACATAAATAGGTCCTTGTAGGAAGCAGTGGCAGAGCCCATAGCATAATATATGCCCCAAGCCTTGTCCTGTACTTTTCTTGGAGCGGGGGTTCAAGAATGTGGCTGCCAAATGCCGGCTGTACTTGCAGTAGATAAATTTCTCACCTTGTGCCCTGCCTTTGCTTTTCCTTCTGCAAAATGGAAAGATTTGAGAGAAGATTGGCAGGACTCAGCATATGGCATTACTTTTCTCCTTACTCTTTCATTCCCCCTCCCTCCCCTGGTTGATCATATTCATTCAGACCCACCAGCCACATTGTGGGTTTGGGACTCCTGAAGGATCCATCATCCTTGCATGTGCTGCAGTGTCTGTTTGGAGAGTGGTTCAAAGATGGGAAAGTTAAACTTGGGTATTTGTTGTTGTTGTTGTTATGTGCTTTCAAGTCAACTCTGATTTATGGCAATGCTATCCCAGAGTTTTCTTGGCAAGATTTCTTCAGAGGAGGTTTGCCATGACCTTCCTCTGAGGTTGAGAGAAAGTATGATTTATCTAAGGTCACTGAATAGGTTTCCATGGCAGAGCAGGGACTTGAACCCAGATCTCCTGGAGTCCTTGTCCAGCATTGAAATCATCACACTGCGCTTACTTGAAAAATAGGGTTTTCTTTTGGCAAGATTTCTTCAGAGAAGGTTTCCCAATCCATTGCCTTCCTCTAAAGCTAAGAAGGTACATCTTGCCCAAGATCCCATGGGGGTTTACTTGGCCAAATGGGGATTTGAACCTTCATCTCTTGGAGTTCTAGTACAGTGCTCAAGGCACGACACCATGCTGGCTTTTGGATATGCCGTGCTCCAAACAAATGCCAGCAATGTCCCCCTCCTGTCTCCTCCTGAATCTTCGAGCCACAACATGACCGAAACAAGCTATAACTCTCCCCTCCTTGTTTTCTTTCTCTCTCTCTCTCTCTTTGCAGAGAAGTGCAGGTAACCCTGTTGCCCTCTGCACCGCCGGATCCCACACGTGTATGAACAGATCCGGGCAATGCCGGCAGAAAGAACTCTTCTCATAAAAGCACGAGGGATATTCAAAAAGAGACAAAGGGTCTGGCTGGATTGGCAAAACTGGGAGCTGTTCCCCCTTCGGAGCAGCTGTGATGGGGGACACCCAGAGCATAGAGTTGCACATCAAGAGCACGGTAGGTCACTTCATTTGCTAAATTTTAGAAGCTTTCTCAATAACTGGAGAATATATACATACACCCCATACATGCTTCTAAAATCTTTCGGGCATACTTTGTTTTCATTGACTTTCATTGTTTTGGGTTAAACTGAGCATCCTGCCAATTCAGAATTAAAGGAGAGCTGAATTTTCCAGAAGAGTCTCCGATCCCCTGAAAAATGATCCGTGTCGTACAAAATTTGGAAAAGACTTTAATGCTCCATTCTGGAAAACAGTGGAAACAGACCTGAGCCACGTGTCTTCCAAAACACAAGATTTCTTAGCTGTGTGCCAGAAGGACTGTGGGTCCCTGTTCCCTCCCCACATTACTGTGAACAGAAATTGGAACCCAGAATGTCCAAATTTGAACCCAGAATGCCACTATGGCATATTGGCTCTCTCTTGGGTTACGAAAGAGATAATATACCAGTAATTCAAGGCAATTTAGAGGAAAATCAGAATAAATAGTTTTTATGTGGAAAGCTGTTTGGCACATAAACCCAGAGGAGGAGTTAATGGTTGTACAAAAGTTACCGTGGGAGTAGATTTGCCATGCCACTAATGTTAAAATGCATGTCTACTGATTTCTATTGTGGCAGCCCAAAGCAGATGCTGTCCAGCCAATTTTTGCAGGCCTGTAAATAAAATGAACATAGCTTCTTTCATCTTCTGAAGTGGTGTTGTTGAGCACAGAAGTGACCCTAGCTATATCTGCACTACAGAATTATATCAGTTTCATGCCATTTTAACTGTAATGGCTCCATCCCAAGGAATACTAGGATTGGTGCAGTTTCTTTTTCCTCTTGTTATTTTCCCCCTTTGTCCTCAGCTTATTTTGGTTCCTGCAAACTGAGCTCAAGGTGAAAAAGGAGAGAGAAGGGGTGGAATCTTGTCCTTCCCTGGAGACTCGGGAAAAAGCAAACTGCTGCAGCCTCACCTACTGCGTGTGTTCTGCCTCCTTAATAACTTTTGTCAGCTTGGCCAAACTCTGTGGCTTCCTTGGTAGAATCAATCCACCCGTAGTGTGGTCTTCCTCTTTTCTGTTTCCTCCCATTTTGCATGGATGTGCCTTCATATTGCTTGTCAACTTATGCCAACCCCATGAATTCCATAGGGTTTTCTTGGGCAAGGGCTACTCAGAAGTGGTTTCGCCAGTTCTTTTGTCTGAAATACATCCTGCAGCACCTGGCGTTCATTGGCAGTCTCCCATGCAAGTGCTAACCAAGGCTGACTCCACTTAGTTTCCAAGAGCAGACAAGATCTGGTGCCTTTAGGGCATCTTTATTGTCTTTTCTGGTGAGTCGACTCCTCTTACGATGTGTCCAAAGTACAAGAGACTCAGACCGTTTCCACACTAGACTGTTATAGCGCTGTTATTCCACTTTCAACATCCTATATAATCCTGGGGTCTGCAGTTTAGGGAGGGGCCTAAGGGCTGCAAACTCCAGGATTACATAGGATGTTGAAAGTGGAATAACAGCGCTATAACAGTCTAGTGTGGAAACGGCCTCAGTTTAATTATCTTGGCTTCTGGGGAGAATTCAGACTTGATTTGTTCTAAGACAAATTTGTCTTTTCAGCTATGCATGATATTCATAGAACACTTTTCAAGCATCAGATTTTAAATTAGATTAAATTAGTTGATTAGTCAGAGATTTTTGCAACCTATTTAAAATGGAATGGCTTCAACATGAGTCAAATTAACCAGAAAAAGGTCAGTTTGGGGAACCTAGAGGTGCTGAGGCTGCAAAACAGCTATGGAGGGCTACACTCAGCCTCCGAACCGTACCTTGCCCATCTCTGAGCTATACACTTGTATGCAAACATTTACTTTTTAATGCTGATAGAAGCACCATCTTAGAAGATGCATACTTCCTTGTCAATCATACAGTGACAAGGGAGGAGGGAATTAGGGTTGCCAGATCTCAGAGCCTAGCTGTGAGTCTCCAGTTTTCATGAGACATACATTCTCTGTTTTTGGTGAGCTCAGATCCAGGCAAGCAGAAAGAGTTGTCTGTACATCTCGAGCATAGCCATGCTAGCAGCAGCTGGCTGCAGGGCTTGATTGACTTGTTGCTGCAATTTGCAAACACCCTCCAGGCAGCCCATTTTTTTCCTTAATTCGCTTCCTCCTTTCCTCCCATTTGTGGTGCCAGGGCTCACCCTCCACTCTGCTCTGCCTCCACTTTCTGACTAGACGCAAGTGGGATAGATTTAATGTTGCTTATTCTGTTTCTCTAAGTAGGTGAGAAGGAATAATCCCCTTATTTCACCTTGTTTTGGCAACAACACGGTTAGCTAAGATTTCTTTCCTAATTTCCAATCAGGAAAATACGTTCTCTGTGTGTGTGAAAGAGAGAAAAAGAAAGAGGGAATTACAAGTTGTGAGCAACTGTGGGTTGTGCTTAATGCATACCACTTAACCAGGGAGCATCCTTATGTCAGGTTTTGGCCCAGAAATGTCCAGGACTTGGATTATCCGAAACAGGCAATCCTAGAGGGAATGCCTCTTCCAATGCCTGCTGTAACGTACTCTTCCACCATCTAGAAGCAAAAGTAAAATAAAAGTTTCAGAAAGATTGTTTGTTCTAATATGCAAATTAATTCAAATAAAGTCAATTGACTGCTCAAAGCCCATATATCAGTTAAGATTTTGTAACAATCCAACCGACCGTCCTCATAATCAGTGAATTAGATATTTTTCCATCAGGAAGTATATAAATTACAAATGATGCAAGGGAGAAGTTTTGTGACAGCAGCTTTGGCTAGTGAGCATAGCCTGTAGGCAAGTGGTATGTAATCAGTACCAATTTCAGAGATAAGAAACTGTTCTTGGCTAATTGGCAGGAAAAGCAATTGGGCAGCCGTGATTCACTTCTAAGATGTTGATTTCATTGTGAAATTCTTTAAACAGACAATGGACTGTGTTTGCTTATCAGGAGCAGCCAAGTAATGGAGAAGTTGCCTTAACGAGTGGTTCCTAATTAGATGGCAAAAGAAACAATGGCCCTTCACAGCCTTTTCCAGTAAGTCTGTGGAGAGGTTGTGGATTTTGAAATCTACATCAGTTAGATTCGCCACCTGTTGCAGAATAATGCAAGCCACATCTTTTGTTAGTATTTAACGTTTTGCACATGCATGTATTTATTTATATCTCCCCCTTCCTCTTCCTCCTCCTCATTAATATATTTATTAAAATATTCATACTCTGCCCTATATCAAAAGTCTCAGGGCAGCTTGCAAAAAAGCATAAATGTCAAGTTACACCATTTATTTATAGAAATACATGCTATTTGTAAGTTGTTTGCCGCCTCGATCCATATGGAGAGGTGGGATACAAACAAATAAATAAATAAAAATTTAAAACAACAAAATTATTAAATTAACTAAAAACATATTAATGATGAACTGATTGTCACCAGAGTGAAAGTGACATTGGACTGGAGATTTCCAAACTCACACTTTACATCAGCCAGCTTCAAACAAACATCCCAGGTTTAAATATGGCTTTTCCATAGGGTTGTCAGGTTTCAGGGCTTGCCTCTGAGCATCCAGTATTTGTGGATAATCTTTAGACAGGAGAAGAGGGTTCAGATTTTCCAGATCAGGAGAAAGGGCTGTATGCAAACTTTGAGCTCACCCGTAGAGCTGCCATGATTTGTAAGGCTAGATTTGTTGCTGCACCTTACAAAGGCCATTTCTGCACTAGCCTGTTATAGCGCGTTGATTCCACTTTCAACCCTCTCTGGAATCCTGGGGTTTGCAGTTTCGGGCCGGCCGCACTAGCCTGTTATAGCGGGGTGATTCCACTTTCAACATCCTCTGGAATCCTGGAGTTTGCAGTTTCGGGAGGGGCCGGCCGCACTAGCCTGTTATAGCGGGATGATTCCACTTTCAACATCCTCTGGAATCCTGGGGTTTGCAGTTTCGGGAGGGGCCGGCCGCACTAGCCTGTTATAGCAGGACAATTCCACTTCCAACATCCTCTGGAATCCTGGGGTTTGCAGTTTCGGGAGGGACCGGCTGCACTAGCCTGTTATAGCGGGATGACTCCACTTTCAGCATCCCCTGGAATCCTGGGGTTTGCAGTTTCGGGAGGGGCCGGCCGCACTAGCCTGTTATAGCGGGGTGATTCCACTTTCAGCATCCTCTGGAATCCCGGGGTTTGCAGTTTCGGGAGGGACCGGCTGCACTAGCCTGTTATAGCGGGATGACTCCACTTTCAGCATCCCCTGGAATCCTGGGGTTTGCAGTTTCGGGAGGGGCCGGCCGCACTAGCATGTTATAGCGGGATGATTCCACTTTCAACATCCTCTGGAATCCTGGGGTTTGCAGTTTCGGGAGGGGCCGGCCAACCCCAGGATTCCAGAGGATGTTGAAAGTGGAATCATCCCGCTATAACAGGCTAGTGCGGAAATGGCCAAAGACTCTGCAGGAGGTTTGTGTTTTAACTTGGCTTCTTCCTTCCATCCAAATTGTTGTGGCATCTCCACTCTGCTCTGTATCCAACTTCTGGCTAGAAGCAAATAGGCTAGATTAAATGGTCCTTATTCCATCTCCCAAATTAGGTAAGAAGGAAGAATCCCTTCGTTTCCCCTTGATATGGGAACAGTTCCTTTAGCGAAGATTTCTTTCTTAATTTCCAAACAGAAGATTATAATACGTGTGCATAAATGACAAGGGCTATCGCTGGACAGAAAAAACTAAGGAAGAACCAGCTAGTATAGAGAAAAGAAAATAAGGGAAGAGTTTTTATTAGGTCAAAATTGAAAGATCGGAGATTGAATGGATTGGGATAAACAAGTTCATTTACAAAGGGATAATTAGAAGCAGAGAAATGAGAGAAATGAGAAAAATGTGGTGTTAAGCTGATTTGGTATATTTGGTAAAGTGGACAATATGGGAGATGCAAAACAGGGTAAACAAATATCCCTTGTGTTAGATCCATTTTTTTATTATTAGGATTGGGTATTATGAATATGATTGAAATGGACCTGATGAAATTTGAATTTGAACTTCAATAAAAAAAGATTTGAAAATAAATGACAAGCTGCGAGCAACTTTGGTGGGTACTTAAGGTACCGTATCACCAGAGACCATCTTTAGGTCTTTGGTTCTGCCCTAGAAACCTCAGGGCCAGAGAAGGTCCTGAACTGGCAACCCTAATTTTTTCATCAGATGAAGAATTCTCAGCATCATTTTATCTTTCGTTGCCCTCCCACCTACCCGTACCCTGGAGGACTTGGCAGGCACGGACAGCAGAGGGGAAAAGGGAGGAGGATATGCATTAAAAGGACAATAAAATTAATAATGGCTCTTGGTGTCTCGCCGAGGTAATGTGGGAGCCCAACCCAGCAGTAAAAGATACAGTTGGCATGACTTTTCTGGGCAGAGTTGGCAGGGAGGCAAAAGCCTTGGATCTTATTAAAATCCTTGCCTCACCTCGTTGAACAGTTGTTTGAGCATTCGTAAATTTGCTTCAGGTCAGGTGGAAGGTCTCCAGGTGACCATGGGTGTATTCACATTGCACAGTTATAGCAATTCAATATCACTTGAAGTGCCCTTTTTCTATCCTACAGAATCCTAAGATGTATAGTGTACAGTCAGCCCTCTACATTCACGGATTTGATTATTTGCAAGTTTCTCCAACCCCTGCGCTCCACCTCAAATGCTTCTTTTTTGGGGGAATCTTTCCTCTTGGTGGCTCCAATCAGGCCACATAGCCCTTTAAAAACCCACCTCTGGTCCTCCTCTTCCACTACCAGTCTCTGCCTGGCCAGCTAAGGATGTCTCTCTGCCCAAAGTCTCGGCACCACAAACCCTGTACCCATGCCCCACATCCCCCCAAGGAAGGAGATGGGCAAGAGAGAGGAAGAATAGGACAACCATGCCAACCATCTTCTTTCCCTGACCTGGTTTAGACTCTGGATGCCCACTTTCCCCACCCGTGCCTCAGCTCCCTTCCCAGGGACACACAGATTTTGTTATTTGCAGATTTTTCACTTCTGTGAGGGTCCTATGACCCTAACCCTAGTGAACGTGGAAGGCCAAGTGTATTGGGGTACTTAGAATTCTCTGCTAAGAAGCTCTACTAGACTCCCTTGAACTAGAGCAATGCAGCATCCTGGGAGAGAATTCTTAAGTATCTCACCAGGCTACGACCCCTAGGATCTGTAGGATGAGCCTTCCTCTTACACACCCTACATGGTGCCTGTAGCCACTGTTAACTTACATAGCTTGCCCGTGTCATGGACTTCAAGGTGTCCACCTTCATCCCACAAGCAGCAGAAGATGGCTCTTCTGCCAAAGATGCACTGCTTTTAATTCCCTCGCTGGAAGGATGTCACTGAAGCTGCTGAGGCAGGTTCACCATGTTGGTCTTTCCATACCTGGTTGCTCCCTGCTTAGGACACAGGACACGAGGTCTAGTTTGCAAAGGAAGGGCCCCACAAAACAGAAGGGGCGAACTTTGACATGAACGTGCTTCCCCGGTAATCCGCAGAAAGCTCCGGCGCTCCACGGGGCATGTGATCCGTCATGAGTGAACAAGGGGGTCAGACAGAGAACAAAGGAAGGGATTTGAGTCCCTGGCAAGAGACGGGAAAGTTCCTCAATCACTGTGTTATATAAAAGTGGTGGGAGGGAGAAGGCTAGGGGTTTAAGGTACTGAGCTAGGCTTCACACAAGTTCTGGAACCACGTTTGCTTGATTCTTTGATTCTTAGAAATATCAGTAGAGGGGACTGGTTCAAAAAACAGAATCATCTCCTGGTAATTGGAGTCTCCTTCTTTGGAGGGTTTTGAGCAGAGGCTGGATGGCCATCTATCGGGAGGGTGTTCCTGCATGGCAGGGGGTTGGACTGGATGGCCTCTGGAGTCTCTTCCAATTCTACATTTCTATGATTCTGTGACTCTATGATTCTATGATCACAAGGGCTAAGTTTAGGGCAGGTTATCAGTGGCTAAGCCTGGCAGAGAATGGAACGGAGTGGAGAATGTCAGAAAAAAGGAGCCAGTCCTAAGGATTGGCTCTGAACTGGTACAAATGGGCTCGGATCACTTCCTGCTTCGTGGGTGTCCTTGTGGCAGTCACTCTCTCAGCAACCTGTATTTTTTAAACATCCCTCATAATTAATAACATTAGGCATTACTACATAAACCTCTTTGCACAGCACATAGTAATGCAATACAAATTACTGCTAAGAGGATGCAGTGACATCTATACCTTGGATGACTAGGACATTATTAGACCAATTCAGAGGAGGAAAGGTTACCCGTGGTGACATCCTTAGTCTTTTTTTTCTGAATGAAATTGCCATAGAAAGGATCGTTATATGACAATTGCAAAAATCAACACTGTTGGAACATTATCTGATGAGACCTCACTGATGCCTAGAATCTTGGACAGAACCTGAATCACTGATGGTGGAAAACTTCAGCTGGTGATACCTGGTGGACTGTGAAACTGAAAACAATAATATAACAAGATAATAAAGCTTAAGCATCATCAGCCCCTGACTTACTTAAGTTTCTTTGTCCTTAACTGCGGATGTAGTGTTGGAGGTGACCCTCAGAACAGAAATAGGAAGTAACTCCTTTGCCAATAAGTTACTTTTTGCAATAATGAGTCAGACGTGTGGCTGCCTTGTGCTGCAGCTGGGAAGTCTTCTGCCTTTCTTAGAATTTCCAAGGTGCAATAGCTGAATTGGCCCCTTGGGGGAACCAAAGAGCATTTCTTGGTATTTTCCAGTGGCACAATAATAACAATAATGGTATCTTGTTCATAACAAGTGACTCAGCAGGTTTGTTTTTCTGGACTGCAGTAATAGTAACAAGTACTGTCCTGTTGGAGTGATGAGTAAAGTAACTAGCTTAAAAACTAATATTCCAAGTTCTGATTAAATGTGCATAAGAAAACCCTTGTTTGGTTAGACCAAGTGATATTTAGTCCAGCATGTTTCCTTAGATTGTAACTCACTCAGTCTCGACAAAATTCTACTGTTTTTCAAATCCTCCTGTGATGGAGATTCTGTTGCAAGGCTGGGGAAAGTGTGACCTTCCAGATTTCTTGGACTGAACTTCCCATGGTTCCACATTGTTGGCTTTGCAGGCTGGGGCTGCTGGGAGTTGCAGTCCAACAACATCTGGAAGACCATATGCTTTCCAGCTTCTCAGACATCTTATTCTAGTATTGTTTCTGTGTGTGTGTGTGTGGGGGGGTGTACTCCCACCTTCAAGTCACCCCTTGACTTGCAGCAATCCCATGAATTTCATAGGATTTTCTTATGCAAGGAGTACTCAGAAGTGGTTTTGCCAGTTCCTTCCTCTGAAATATGGCCCACAGTACCTCGTTTTCATTAGTCGTCTCCCATCCAAGTACTAACCAAGGCTGACCCTGCTTTGTTTCCAAGATCAGATGGAATCTGGTGCTTTTTTGAGAATACGATTACTTGCCTGTGGTTCAACAGATCCTCCTTCTTCCTATCCAAGCAAAGACAAGCAACAGATTTTAATACTTTTGTCACACCCACTCCTCGGAGTTGGTTTGCATACGGCAAAGAGCAGCTAGAAGCAAAAACATGCCTGCATCTGACAACCACCAAGTCTTTGGGCTCAATTTGACATGAATAGCCAAAGCTTGTACCCATCAAACTTTCCACATTTCTAGCATAGTTCTTCCTGTGACATTTGGAAGATTAGTTTCTCTTTGTGGGGAGGCTGTGCCAGGTTCTCCCTTGGCCACGACCACCCAAAGTCTATCACTTCCTATGAGATTCGTTCTGATGCCCTGACTATTCCTTATCAAGCCCAGGCTAAACAAGCCAGAAAACTGGGGGAAAAATGTCCTTTTAAATTAGTACTTGTTTTGCAGCACGTTTTCCTTGTTCTTATCTGCTTTCCTAGAGGATGGGTGGGGTGAGAGGTGTTAATTGGGTCCCTGCCGTGGGGTAGGTGTGAGAGGTGTGCCTGTTTGTCCCTAAAATTAGCCTACTTCAATTTCCCTGCTGATTGTGTTGATTCTAATTAATGATCAAGGAAGGTAAACTGTAGTGGGCGGCTGGGGGCAGGGGGGCAGAGACATAGCATTTCTGTTGTCTTTGAAGCACCGTCTGCAAAGTATGGAGATGTGCCTTCTTACTCTGCAGCAGAGAAAAAACAAGCCGCAGGAGACTTACGGAAACAAAGGCTAAGTTCTTGCGTGCCTTCAAGTCATTTCCAACTTATAGTCGTCCCCCCCAGGCAAATCTATCACGTGGCAAGGAGGTTTGTCATTGCTTTCCTCTGAGGCTGAGAGAATGTGACTTGCCCAAGGTCACCCAGTGAGTTTCTATCGCTAGTTGTGGATTCGAACCCTGGTCTCCCAGAGTCCTAGGCCATTTCTGCACTGGACTCTTGCACAGTGCCTGCACTTAGCTGCAAACCCCAAGACCCCATCGGATGTTGAAAGTGGAATAATAGCACTATAGCAGTCTAGTGCAGAAATGGCCCTAGTCCAACACTCCAACCACTACACTACCCTGGCTCTTAAAAATTAAAAAAAAAAAAAGACTGTGGCAAATTCATTCTGCGTGAGATAGTGCGTGGTTTGAGCACTGGAGTAGGACTCTGGGAGACCAGTGTTCTCATCCCTGCTTTGGCATGGAAACCCACCCTGTCACTTTTGGCAAGTCACAGTTTTGCAATCTCAGAGAAAGGCAATGGCAACTGTCTCTGAATAGGTTTTGCCAAGAAAATTCTTGAAGTTTCCCATAAGTTGGAATGAACTTAGAATCATAGAGTTGGAAGAGACCCCAGGGGCCATCCAGTCCAACCCCCTGCCATGCAGGAACACACATCAAAGCACTCCTGACGGATGGCCATCCAACCTCTGCTTAAAAACCTCCAAAGAAGGAGACTCCACCACACTCCATGGAGGCAGCAGATTCCACTGCCGGACAGCCCTGACTGTCAGGAGGTTCTTCCTGAAGTTCAGGTGGAATCTCCTTTCTTGCAGCTTGAATCCATTGCTCCTTGTCCTGGTCTCTGGAGCAGCAGAAAACAAGCCCGCTCCCTCCTCGACATGACATCCCTTCAAATATTTAAGTGTGGCTATCATGTCCCCTCTTAGCCTTCTCTTCTGCAGACTAAACATCCCCAGCTCCCTGAGCTGCTCCTCATAGGGCTTCATGGCTTCCAGACCCTTCACTATTTTGGTCGCCCTCCTCTGAACACACTCCAGCTTGTCCATATCCTTCTTGAAATGAGGCGCCCAGAACTGGACACAGGATTCCAAATGAGGTCTAACCAAAGCAACCAAACTTGAAAGCACATAAGAAGATCAGCAAATTTAGTGTTGCTTAAGGATCAGAAACCTTTCACTTATCCTTTTTCAGTTTAAATGTAATAATTTTCCTTTGAGAGTCCAGTAAAAACAGTGGATGCCCTTCTCAGAAAAAAAAATGCACACAAAATTTTTCATGCATTACTGTTGTTGTTGCATTGGAAATTAATTTCCATTGCATAGACTTGTCTGGAATGAAAAAAGAACTTGCAGCGAATACTAGTGGAGTCTCCTTCCTTGAAGGTTTTTAAGCAGAGGCTTGATGGTCATCTGTCGGGATTGCTTTGAGGGTGTTCCTGCATGGCAGGGGGTTGGACTGGATGGCCTGTGAGGTCTCTTCCAACTCTGAATTTCTATGATTCTATGATTCTATGATTCTACATTTTTACCTTAAAATTCACCATTGGCAGGAAAATTTCAAAGTAACACCAAGAAAATATTAGGAGGAAAACTGCCCCTAGCTCATGCATATGGCCATTGTGCTATCATGCTTTGCATCTTGCTCTAGGACTCTGGAGATTAGAGTTTGCATCCCTACTCAGCTCTGGAGACCCATTGGGTGACCATGGGCAGGTCACATTCTCTCAGCCTCAGAAGAAGGCAAAGGGAAAAAGGGAAAAGTGGGAGAAAGAGAGAGAAACCAAGACATTTTAGAAGCAGATGGAGAGAAAAAATGAGACAAAAGGATTAGTTGGAACTCTCCCTGTCAAATAGGGAGAGTTGGAGGGGATGCCTGTGCAATGGATGGCCAATGGTCCCTAAGGTACCTGCTTATAACTAGATAAATTTCTAGAGACAAAAGGATTTCTTGGTTCTCTTCCTCCATACATTGACCTGGAGGGCACTTCAGAGAAAAGCAAATTGTTTCCTAATACTTGTTTTGACTGTGCCCACCTTCCTCCGCTCACCCCTCCACTCTTTGTTTTCCTTGTTTTTAATTTTTTTTTCCAATTTCCCTTTAATCCTGTTGGACAAATTAAATTGTAAGTGTATAATTGTGGGCAGCCTGTCTCGATGTTGTGTGGTTGCTGTGAAGATTGGGAGTCGGATTAAGCCGTTCTGGAAATCCATTTTCATCTGAGTTTTTAATACCTTTGGACCTGCTGGCTTAGGGTCCAAGTCTGGCTGCCAGTTCCTCGCTGCCGCTTTATGCGGTAATTGAAATGTGTGTTTGGGATCAGGGCTACCGTAATTCCAGGATTACTAGCTTCCCTCCGTGTGCGTGTGAGAGAGAGAGAGTGAGAGAGAGAGAATTATCGTTGGAAGTGTGTATGAGCATTACATTTTATTCATTCATCCACTTTTGAATGGAAAGACACTTAACAATATCACACAGCTGCAACCATCCCTTTGCACTCTTTTAACATTAAAAAAAAAGTAGTTTTGCAGTACCAGAAGTGTACTTTTGGCCTCTTCCAGTCCCCCTCCTTTCTTTTTTCCCTTGGCATCTTAGTACTGTAGCTCAATCAGCCCGTAGAAGGTCATAAGGGGAGAAAAAACATTCCCAGACTTGCTGCAGTCCCCTGTATATGAACAGATGGGTACATTTTTGCTCCATCAAATTTAATGGTCCTGTATAATATTCAAGGGAGTCCATCAAGCACTGGATGGGAAAGAGGGAACATCCTTTTGATTGTCTTTCAACCTGCTCTTGATTTCTTTCCGTGGATATTCTAAGGCTCTCATCTCACTGGCAACTCACTGCAGAATGTGTGAATTGAATTCTGCAAAAAAAGCACTGGCATGCACAAATAAGCAGATTAAGACTTGAATTCTGCGTTCGAACCCAGCCCTAGCAACCAACTGCGGGTTTTGTTTTTCACCCACTGACCACAGTTAGAACCCCTCGGCTTGTTAGAAGCTTATAAACCTGGGCTTCTTTAAACCATTGCTTGTTGCACCTGAACCCCGAAGGGTACCTTGTTCCTGGGATGTCTCCCCAACTTCCTATCCTTGGCCATTTCAGCACTAGCCTGTTATAGCGCGATGATGCCACTTTCAACATCCTCTGGAATCCTGGGGTTTGCAGTTTCAGGAGGGGCTGGCCAGCCCCTCCCGAAACTGCAAACCCCAGGATTCCAGAGGATGTCGAAAGTGCAATCATCGCGCTATAACAGGCTAGTGCGGAAATGGCCCTTGACTAGGAACTGAAAGGAGTGTGAGCATTAACAGGCCAAAAACAGAGAACACTAACTGTGGCTTGTTTTTTTCATTTGCAGAGGGTACTCAAAAACAAACCATGGCTACCATAACCATGGTTTAGGGCAACTGCAGCAGATTTGGGGCCAATGGTTTGTCCTTGGGATGCTTTGGATTGCCAAAAATAGTAGGGGAGGAGACAAAGAAAGAAGTGATACAAGTCTACTTCAGGCTCCAAAAATGGGCATTTTGTGACGTTAATTCATACAGGAAGGGCTGCAAAGCATTTAAAAGCTGAATGGCAGCTCCAGCTTGTGTATTTGTTTAAACAGTTGAACTATTTTTAGCCATAGGGCACTGAAATTAGGGGACTTTGTTAAATCTAAACAGGACGCAGGAAATCTGCTCTTTACATGATCTCAGCTGCATCAACAATCTGAGTCTGCTTTTAAGATTCTATTTGCTGTTTTGTTGGTTTGGTTTTTATTATGATTTGATTCATAAATCCCCTAAATTGAAATAGAACAAAAGAGAATATGTAGATGTTACATTTTAAAAACAGTAATTTGGAAAAAAGGAATCCTCCTTATATGAAACCATTTTGTTGTTGAGTGCATTCAAGTCATTTCCAACTTAGGACGACACAACAACAAATGGCAAAGCTATCTTGGGATTTCCTTGGCAAGATGTGTTCATAGGGGAGTTTGCCTTTGCCTTCTTTTGAGGTGAGAGAGTGTGACTTGCCCAGGATCACCTTGTGAATTTGCATGGCCAAGCACGAATTCAAATTCTGGTCTCCAAAGACTAAGGCCATTTCCGCACTAGCCTGTTATAGCGCGATGATTCCACTTTCAACCTCCTATGGAATCCTGGGGTTTGCAGTTTCGGGAGGGGCCAGCTCCCTGCAAACCCCAGGATTCCATAGGAGGTTGAAAGTGGAATCATAGCGCTATAACAGTCTAGTGCGGAAATGGCCTTAGTCTAGTGCTCAAACCATTACACTGTACTGGCTTCCATGTGAAATCCTATTGATAAGTAAGATAGACAGAGAGACAGGAACAGATTGAGGTCGTTGATGGTATGGAGATACTAAAACCTGGAAAACGATTGGGTTTTGGTAAACTACTATCATCTTTCTGCTGTGAAAGTCCATCTCATATAACTACAAAATAGACCTCTCTGTTTTGTGAGTGCTTCAGAGAGCCGCCTTCTCATATCATAAAAAGGTTTACGTTGTCCAGTGTTGTTTGCGAGCATCGTAATGACCACCAGCAGGAACGAGGTAGTCAGACAAAAAATTATCCACCTACAGATTGCGAAGGACCCCCAGCCCTAGAGAGCATTTTGAGTGCTTTGCAAGCCAAAGAGGCAGCCATCAAATTTCTTCTTCTTTGTAGCTGTTGAAGGCACAGGAGTCAGCATCCTTCTTCAGCATCCTAAGGCAAACCCACTTCAGGATCCTAAGGCAAATTCTATATATTAACGCTGCAACCTCTTCCCAGTAGCCACGGCCAGTGTCTCTCCTTCCAGCGCCTGCTTTCCCTCCACCATACGGTCCCTCCCTAATCCGTACCCTGTTCTATTCCAGGGCTGGGATTTTCAATTAAGGATACTTACCGTGTCCCCCCTTCCACCCCCTCCTCCCGCTGCCATTTCCCTAATGAGGGGTGGCTGGTGGTAAATTAATTGTCCTGACAGTGTGACCCTAATCCGCCTGTGTATTATAATTATAAGGGGCGAGTATGTGTGTGCGCACAGGCCGAGGAAAAGACCTTGGTTATTTCCAGACTGCTGCTTTGTAATTAACTAGCACGTGGCATCGTTAGGCTGAGGATTACAAGAGCCTTTTATTTATTTCCTTTTGACTCATTAATTTGCCCCCCTCGCTCCAACCTTGGGTGATTAAAGAGTTCCTTGCATGGCTGTCTCTATGGCCCACCTTTGCCCCTACCAGCCTGTTGCCCACCCCTCCCTCCCAGCCATGGATCTTGGCCACTTGGTTTTGCCCCGGTGAGGAATTAATGTTAATTAAAAGTGCATTGTTTTCAACGCTTCCTGGATTACTGTCAGTGGCATATTCCTTTCCCTGGCCTCATTTTAAGTGTATTAGCTTAAGGGGAGAACATGAGCAAGTGTCCAATTATGAAATGGGCTCTGATGCAGCTCCAAGCAGGACTGAGGGCTCATTCACACATGCGCAACCAAGTGAGTACTTGCAGGTATGAAATAGGCCAAGGAAGAAAGCACCCCACTCTCCAAATAAGGTACTTTTCAAAAAGGGTTCAAAGATCTTAGGGTGTGCCCCGACTTTCAGGGCCCGGATCCTCTTCTCTAGAGTTCAGGATGAGGGAGAGGAATCTCAAGGCGAGAGCACTGTCTTGAAAAAATTGGGTAGACATTTTTTCTTCCTTTATTCGACTGGGTGCTTTTTATTTGAAGGGCGTGCTCGGTGCAACTATGGCTGGTGCACAATTTATCTTGCTTAATAACAACACCAGGGACTGACCCTTGTAACATCAACTTGTTAACATCGGAAAATCCTGTCTCTTGTGATATCATCGGGAGATGTTCCTAGGTTTCAGGGTTGGGCCCTGAAATCTCAGCTTGTAGGGAAATACTGATCCAGCAACTCTGCTGTCAGTTATAACATTCAGGCCATTTCCGCACTAGCCTGTTATAGCGCGATGATTCCACTTTCAACATCCTCTGGAATCCGGGGGTTTGCAGTTTCGGGAGGGGCCGGCCGGATTCCAGAGGATGTTGAAAGTGGAATCATCGCGCTATAACAGGCTAGTGTGGAAATGGCCATTGTGTAAGGCCACAGTGTTGAGAGAGGAAGCTGAAGCAGGACATAGTAGACTACAAAATAATAATAAAAAAATACTCAAAATGCAGTTGATTATAAAGACAATGAGAGGAAAAGATGCGCACCTGCCAGATGAAGATGAAACTGCTTATTAATACAGACAATTGATTATCTGGACCAATTTATGCTGAATGTTGTAAGTGGCAAAGCCAAGCCATTCTTCAACTTCATTACATTATCTTCATCTGGTAGCACAAATCCTATCTTGTCAATCTGATAAGTCAGGAAGAGGCTACAACAACATAGAGCAGGCTTCCCGAACCCAGAACAACCCAACTGTGTTGATGTACAATTCCCATTATTCCCACCATCATAGCAACACATTCTGCTTGCTTTTCTCTGCGCTCAGTTGTGATACATTCAGTGACCAGCATGCGAATGTGTGTGAACAGATTCCCGTGGAAAGCAATCTTGCACAATGAGGGTGATGCTCTTTCCATGAGTTATACCTGCAATGAACTGCTTAGTTCCCCATGTGACAGTTGCACGTCTGAGTGTACATGTGAGAACTGCACATCCATGTTCTGCCTGCCTGGAATTGCATTGCACCTTAGCTCATAATTGGACGCTTGCTTATCACGGTCCCCACCCTTGCTTAGGCTAATACACTTAAAATGAGGTCAGGGAAAGAAATGTTGCATGGATGGCAATCCTAAGGACACCTGGGTTTGGGGAAAATGGCTTTAAGAGCTTCTGCCAGTCAAAGTTGGTACTGCTGGGCTTATTGAGTATTAATCTGGATGAGAGCCGGATAGCATTTAATTATTGTTTGCGGAAGATACATATCTTGGTTCGGTAGCCTCCCAGGGTAGCTTGGTAGCCAGAGTGCTTTGTACATGTGCTCTGAAGTTATCACCTTTCAGCTTGAGATTTCTAGCACAAAACCCCCCCAAAAATCGAAAAAACGAAAAACCAGCAGCAAATACCTGTTGCTGGTTTTATGGCTTTCACTTATGATAACCCTGTCAATGAGAAACCACCAAGAGCTCATGTTATTAACAGCCCTGCTCAGACCTTGCAAAGCCAGGGCCAAGGCATTCTAGGGGAACATTCTTTTTCGCTTGGTTCTCACCAAGTTGTGCCAAAAATGATGCACTTCCGCATGTCCCCTCATCCACTGGCTATGGAACTTTTCCCATCAGGATGATGGGTTGATTCTCTTCCTCTTGTCCTGTGGGTGGTCAGAGACATTGTCATTCAGGCAAACATTTGGCAATGGAGTGGCTGGTGAAAAAGGAGCTTTGAAGGGTCTGGTGTTGTGTTTTTTAAAACTGTGGTTTTTTTTAAATTGCACTTCATCTCAGGGGTTAATACTGTGATTTGCTTAATTGTGTTTTAGCATTATAACCGTAGGTCTGTTTTTAATCCGTACCTGCCTTTATCTGTTCTTGTTTTCAACCTGTACCCAATTCTAATCTTACTGTGAGCTACTTTGAGTCCCAGTTCTGGAAGAGAGAGGCAGGAAAAAGGAATAAACAAAGGTCCAACCAGCGATCGCTGAAAAGAGCTTAATCCTCTATTGTTTGTGTGGCAATTTAAACAGGCTGCAAGAGCGTAACACGTTTCCATATGCATATGAAAATAGGCAAGCGTGCATCTAAACATCCATGCGCCCTTCAATATTTGCAAATGAAACGGAAGGCACTTTGAGTCATTCTTACACTAATATACCCTCTCCAACTGTCCAAATTTGGAAGGGACCGTCTCAGTTCATTCCCCATTCTTCCATTTTTCCATTTTTCCAGGTGCTTTTAAAAATGTCCCAATTTCTTTCTCCCTCTCCCATTTTTAACCTTGGTCCTGAGTTTAAATTGCTGCAAACTACAGTTTGCACTGAATTAACTTATTGAGGAGAGGGGAGGCTCAGGCAAAGAAGGGGTTTTCAATATGTATGGAAAGTAGTGTACTTTTCCATGTTGTTTTAATACAAGAGCAGAGCCTTGAGGCTGCATAGAAACCCCCAGGGCTGTTTATGTGAGCTTCAAGCCCCCTCCAGGCCTCCCCCCACCGACCCCCCAAAGGCAGAAAGCCTCTCCTGGAAGCTTGGTGATTCTTTTTTAAAATAGGTCACAGAGCCCTGCTGCTTTAACATTCAAAAAATACCCTTTGTGTCAAATAGTAATTCTAGTCGGACTACTTAGTTGGATCTGGAATGGTAGAATAATATATTTTTCTTTTAATTTTTTTTCTTTTTCCTTATAGTTTGGCTCAAAGCTCTTTTGAGTTCTAGCAGGCTAGCCTTTCATGTTTACCGTTTTAATGTCTTAGTTTAGTGTGTTAGTATTGTGTCTTAGTTTTAGTTTGTTTTTCCTTTTCTTTGAACTTACATTTATTTCACTGTAGCTCTGATTCTACCTGTTTGTTTTAAAAATAATAAATAAGTAATAATTTTTTAAAAAACTTTGTTTCAAAACCAGAAATGGATTTCCAGCCCGGTCCAGCTTGTTCCATTTTGGGAAGTCCAGGTGATCCCAGACGGTTTTGAGGACAGTAAGCTAGCCCTCAGATCCTCCATCTCTGTTTTACGAGGATCATCCTGTTTAATTGTATTTTAATTTTATAGTGTATGGTGTTTTTGGTTATATCTGTTTTTTAATGCATGTTATGGGCTATCTTGGGTTCCAGATAGGAGAAAGGCAGGGTTACAATCAATCGGTCAATCAATCAATCAACCAACCAATAAACAAATCTATGGCCCAGTTCTATGCGTGATGCGGTAAGAGTAACATTTCCGCACGACACTCTTATAGTGTGATGATTCCACTTTCAACCTCCTATGGAATCCTGGGGTTTGCAGTTCCGGGAGGGGCCGGCCAGCCCCTCCTGAAACTGCAAACCCCAGGATTCCATAGGAGGTTGAAAGTGGAATCATCACGCTATAAGAGTGTTGTGCGGAAGTGTGCACATTTACTTTAGGGTCCTATCACACTACACTATTCTAGCACTATTATTCCACTTTAACTGCCATGTCAATATCCTGTGGAATTCTGGGTTTTGTCATTTACTGAGGTCCAAGAGCTTTCTGGCCCTGAACTACACACCCCAGGATTCCATATAAAGTGGAATAATAGCTCTATAATTGTGTAGTGTGATGGAAAATCATTTCCACTGATCCAAGCTGATTGACTTCTCCCCGAAAAGGAAAATGAGGGGCAGGATTTTAGCAGAGAAGGAGCGGTGTCAGGAAATTAAAGGCATCTCTGATGGATATATTAGCTAACAGTAACAAAGCCCAGGTGCCCTAAAGAGAAACTACAAATGCCATTAGCTTATCTTGGAGGAAAGTTGTGCTGTAGCAACCGTTCTCTTTCAATGAAGCTTACTGGAAGGTTGGGGCTTGCGGAAAACAGCATGGCTCCCTCCAATGAGTTTCTGACCCCTAATTAAGTTTTCCTTCAATCTGCAGATTTATAGTATTACAATCACTTAAAACTTTGGATGAGTATTTAGAAACAGGCATCCAGAGAAAAGGCAGCATGCAAACGGACAGAATGTGAACGTAGCAAATACAAGAGTTCTTGGTGTGAGTCGTTCTCAGTGTCTTGTTCTCTGAATTGGAACCCAAAGGAAAATTACATTTGGGAGGGGCCAGATTCTTATTTGGAGGAGCAGCACTCTCATTTTGCCCCAGGGTTGCCTGATTTAAAACCAAAGAGGGCTCCTGTAGGGTTGTGGAGAAGAGGGAATGTCAGCAAGCATTACCTGACAAGCAACACCTGAAATTTCTAATTGTATACCACCCTGAAAAGTAGATGGAGACCTCTCCAGTTTTCAATCTGGCAACCCTATTCCACCCCCCATGTAAATATACCCCCTCTGGGGCCATTTCCACACTAGCCGGCAACAGTGCTATTATTCCACTTGCAACATCCTATGGAATCCTGAGGTTTGCAGTTTAGGGAGGGGCCTTTGAGGATGGCCTTTGAGGGCCCCCCCCCCAAACGGCAAACCCCAGGATTCCACAGGACGTTGAAAGTGGAATAATAGCACTATGACCGGCCAGTGCAGCAATGGTCTGGGTCTCTGGAGCCCCTCACATGGCCTGCCAACGAGGACCTGGAGTGCTTGAGTCTCCCCGGGAGGCGATCAAACTTAATTGCAACCGACGTTGGGAGGGGTGGATTACCCTGACACGCTGCCAGCAGGGTGGACATCTTGCCTAAAGTCACCTCGGCCATATTGACCCCCTCCCCTCCCTTCTCCTCCATCCATCCCCCCCCCCACGTCCTCCCAGATTAGTCCCTGAAATATAGACCATGACAGCTGACATCACTGCCTTCCTTGCTTAAATCTTCCACATTTGAGTGGCACCTACCTCTTCTTTCTCTTTCCCCCTTTTCTTTCCACCCTTTGCCCCTCGGCCGCTCGCCTGTCCCTCTTTGTGCCCCCCTCCGAGGTCTGCGCCACTCAATACCAAGGTGAGCCACTCAGGTCTACGGACCGGCTTTTCCTACCTTCTTTTTTTCCCCCTTAACAGGAGATATATGATTATTTGCAACTGATCCAGCTTTAGAGGGGTTTAGCTCCCTTGATAAAATTATATCTAATGATTTAAAGTCCTTACGCTTGTAATACAGCTTGGGGCGGCTTTATCACGCTTAATTAAAAGTACTGCCAGAGGTTTGGAAGGGCCATTTTTTAAATTTCTTCCTCCCCTAGCTGATAGATAGATAGACAGATAGATAGATAGATAGATAGATAGATAGATAGATAGATAGATAGATAAAATCAGTACTTTTCAGGGGGACATCTCTTTTATTTCTTAGCTGAGAAAGAAAAAAGTAGAGCCGTGAATCAATGGTAGAGAGTGGCACTATTTTCCCTTTTCGTAATATTAGTATTAGTGGCATTATTTTCGCTATTAGCAATAATAGGGCAGAAAAGAGGATTGATTAGACCTTCTTCTGTGTTCAAATGTTCAAAAAGCAAAAGAACGGTTTACTTTGGTGGACAAAGTGAGGTTTTTCTTTGGGACTGCTGGAAAAAAAAAACCCAACAACTTCAGAACTATGAACTTGTGGCTTTTCAACTTGCCAACTGGATATATATATGGGCAAATTCTCTCCGAGGTTTACATAGATGCCCATGAATTTGCTTGTTAATGCATAAGAATTTTGACTCCTCGTCTCCTGCCAAACGCCAGCTGAAAGGTTGATGCTGGTGCCTATCTAATCTGATTCTGGTATCCAGGAATTTGAAATATCTTTTTAGTTTTGCTTATGTTTATTGGGTCCTGGTTGGGATGCTACGTCTCTGGATGGCTTTCCGTTCAATGTTGTAGCTAAGAGTGGTAGTTAGACATTCCCTTCAATTGTACCTACTTACAAGCTGAGCTGGGGGATCTAATTGTATTGACATTTATCCAAACGATTTCCATTTTTTCCTATATATGTCGAAGTAAACTTCCTTTTTCAGAAGTGGGTTTGATGTGTGGCATGTTTCAACAGTTTCCAAGTGGGCTTGGTATAAGCTGTATGATATTTTCCAAAATCCTGCTTTACGGCAGCTGCTTTCTTATCATATTTTTGGGATTGGCCCATTTCATTTTGGTGGAGTTTCTGCCGGGAAACTTCCTGAAAGACTGCTGGGGTACTTTGGTGTCATTCCAAAGATGCTGATTTACCTGCTACTTGAAAAGTCCTAATAAACAGTATGAAAAATGGTAGGAGAAGGTTCTCTTCTGTTGGCAAAAGTAGCTCTAATGCTGGAAATAACATTCTGCCCTGTGTGATGAGAAGCAATAGGTAACCCCAGACTTCATCATCTACAAATATTCCTTCTTGGTATCTCCTCTTCATCTGGTGCCATAGTGGCAACAAGTTTAATCCAGTATAGTTTTTCCCTATTTTTAGGTCTCAGTTATGGATTGTTTTAAAAAGTTAAAACAATATTGACAATGTTTTGGAAGTCTCACTGCATTTTTTACTCTTTCTCCGGTCTCATACTTGGGGTCAGGAAGAAATTTTGTTTCCTTCGATAGCTTAGGATTTCCTTCCTCTTCTCTTCCATGGAGCAAGTTGATGTTCTTGTGCGTAAATTATCTGACTCTCTTGTTCTACAGTGAAGGTGGACAGCTTTCCCACCTCCAATCTCTAAATTATTTTGATTTTCAGAGAAAATCTGAGGTCTACAAACCAGAGCCTGGTGAGCAAGGTGTTTTGAACCCAGAGACCGCGCCTGAGTACCAAACATAGCCCATCTATATAAAAATCCAGCTTGGATAGCTGGAAAGTTCAGCAGCACAATTTAGTGTAGGAGCAGAATGCATTGCTAATTCATGAGTTTTCTTTTCCATCTTTGACTTCAAAAAAAGGGGGAAAAAAGGCAGCTTGTGTGTGTGTGGCCATTTCCGCACCAGCCTGTTATACCGTGATGATTCCACTTTCAACATCCTCTGGAATCCTGGGGTTTGCAGTTTTGGGAGGGGCCAGCCGGCCCCTCCCAAAACTGCAAACCCCAGGATTCCAGAGGATGTGAAAGTGGAATCATCGCATTATAACAGGCTGGTGCGGAAATGGCCACTGTGTCTTCAAGTCGCCTGTCAATTTATGGCAACCCAATTCATAGGGTTTTCTTAGACAAGAAGTATTCAATATCCACTATTTGTTGGCAGTCTCCCATGCAAGCTTACAACATCATGAAAACCCATTGAGCCATGAAACCATTTAAAGGAACACTACAAAATCAACACCTTTTCTGTTATTGTTAAACAATTGGGAGTCAGAAACCCTTGGTGATATATTGCAAAACTAAAAAAAATAATAATCTTATTTTAATCCACATCTATCTTTCGTCCACTGATTCTACAGGTCCCTTGTGGTGGCATCTCTGTTATCTAATCTCTCTCTGGATTACCTAGTTTAACCTGTATGAGTTTAGGTTAGAGGTGGGCCACTGGGACTGTTATGGGGGGGGGCGTTTTTCTGCCCCTGGGACCTTCCGGGGGCTATGTGGACTCCAGAACCCAAAACCTGGGAGTGACAGGGCATGGGTGAGGAATACACATGCTGATTTTGCAGATGAGAGTCCTAAACCAGAAGTTCTGGCAATCCGGTTTTTAAATGCAGAAAATGCACAGAAATTCAAAATTTGAAGAATGTAGAGACAAGATTGATAAGAAGGTAAAGAAAGCAGAAGCAGATAAAAATGATAGTGCTGATAAAGTTGCTGAGAAACTAGAAGAACTTTCTGTAAAGGAAGAAAGCAAAGAATCTGAGAAGTTGAAGAGAAAACGGAAGAAAAGCAATAAATCAGCTTGGGCCTTGTGTTGTTTTTTTCTTTTTTCTTTTTTACAAGGGACTTCATAAAGAACTGTATTCCAGCATTCAATTTTTTTCTAAGCTTTTGCCCTTTTTGAAGAGATCTTCAGAAAAAAATCCATTGCCCAGTTATGAAAATGTACTGTACTAAACTTTCTTTTCCATAGTGGAAACACTTATTTATGGTCGTCTAAGAGAGAGAATAAAGCTTTGAAAATTGTAAAAAAAAATAATAATAAAACAACCCAACACCTCAAATCTGAATTAGCCAGAAATCTACTTTGGGGGTTTAAAAATTGTTATTTTTATGATGTGAAACAGTACAACTAGGAACTGCAAGCCTACGTCAAAGGTGAATTGCTTTTTGACTTCCAGAGAAGTAAAATAGCCCTTAGAGCAGACAGGAAAATGATGTGTCGGGGATTCTTGAGGAGTTGCGGGTTGAAAAAGCATCCCGAGGAAGGCTGCATGCAGCCCCCAGCCCTTTGTCCACCACTGATGTAGATGAGATGAATGGTCCAGCCTTTTAGCCCTCCTGTTCTAATCCATGCATTCTGCAAGTGAGAAGTGTGCCATGGTTTTTTAGGGATGGCACAACACTCTGCAATGAAAAACACGTTTTCTGCAGAATTTCCTATTGGACATGAACCTGTTCTTCAAGGTTCTGCAGCTGTGGAATGGAAAAGATTTGGCCTGGTGGCACAGTAGTTAAATGCCAGTACTGCAAGCCACAAAGTTGTGAGTTCGATCCTGCCCAGCTCCAAGGTTGACTCAACCTTCCATCCTTTCACAGGTCGGTAAAATGAGTACCCAGCTTGTTGGGGGCATGTATAGAAATGTTTCGAAATACACGCTGTTTGTAAGTTGTTCGCTGCCTCGATCCATATGGAGAGGTGGGATACAAATAAATAATTAAATTAAAAAAAAATTCTTTTGTATAGGTGTTGTGGTTTAAAATCCCTGTTTAAGGTGAACACAAAACTTGTATTAGTGGAGAGGGCACAGGTGTAGCTACAGGCGGAGAAAATGAAGACATTGCCCACCCCCAAATAGGAATCCCTCCCCACATTTTCCAGCTTCCTAGTTTCTAACTTGAAATGTAAGCTCAGCACTCAGAAATACAGTTTAGGCATCCAGGGAAAGGGAGGCAGGCCAGGTGACCAAGGAAATGCAAAGAAAGCAGACAGAAGAATTCTCGGGGTGAATGATTTTCAGTATCTCACTCTCTGGAATGCTAGAAATGTGGGGACTGAAGGAACGTTTCATTTGGGTGGTCAGGGTTCTTATTAGTGGAGAAATGTCCTCATTTTGTATACTGCACTGTACTGTGGGGAGATGGAGGCTTAGTTTTTCTTCTAGATTTTTGTGTATTCAGAACAAGCATGTAAAAACCTGGGATGCACTTCTCATAGTTACCTATGAGGTTTCTCTTTGGCCATTTCCGCACTAGCCTGTTATAGCACGATGATTCCACTTTCAACATCCTCTGGAATCCTGGGGTTTGCAGTTTCAGGAGGGGCCAACCGGCCCCTCCCGAAACTGCAAACCCCAGGATTCCAGAGGATGTTGAAAGTGGAATCATCGCGCTATAACAGCCTAGTGCGGAAATGGCCTTTGACTGCAGGCATCGGTTTGTCACTCCTGTAGCATCTTGAGAGCAGGAATGAAGAACCACCGTTCCTTGCCAGCTCCTTCTGGCTAGACTAGTTACCATGGCTTAGGGATAGATAACTTTGGACCCTCCAGTTTGTTGCACAACAACTCTCATAAGCCCAGCCAACCTGATTAAGGCTAACTAGTTGTGGCCATTCTATTCCCAAATGTCTGGAGGGCACCACCAGAAGGGTGGTCTGAAGTCAAGCTGTTTCAAATCATAAAAGTGGACAGAAGCTACTGAAGTCAATGGGGTTTAAATTATTAATTACTAAAATTAGTTGATTTCGTAGGGTGCACTCTGCATCAGTGCTGTTTGAAATAGAGGACCAGGGGCAAGTACTGGTCTGTGATTTATCACCTGCTGGTCCTAGGTAAGTTTCCAGGAAAGAAATAATGGTAGTCAATGGGTGCAATTATCACACCAATCCCTGGTACAATGGCGAAAAAAAATGTCTGGTCCTCCAGGTCTGATAGTTTGATAGCAAGTGTCTCGATCCAACTATCTTTTGCAGACCATGTGTCCATTAATATTCATATCTGAGAAATGATCAGGCTGGTTTATCATTTGCAGAGAAACAGCTCAGTGAATGGAGCTGGTAGAGGCATTGTTTCTGTTTGAAGATGAACTCTAGGGCTAACTGGTCATGTCCAATTTGTTTAAGAGTAACCAATTATTCTAATTTAAGAGAAATTTTTATCAACCACAATTAACAAACTGATTTATTTTTTAAAAAGAGGAATGAACTTTAGACAGACAGACAGATAGATAGATGGATAGATAGATAGATAGATAGATAGATAGATAGATAGATAGATAGATAGATGACTTGCACCACAGTTCTGCTATTTGACATAGGTACTTCTGCTGAAGTCAGGAGCATACAACCTGTGGTCCAGTAGCCCCTTATAAGTACTCACTGAACCTCTATGTATATTCTAATCCCCTACTGCCCCCCAAATCCCCCCTTGCAATTTACCATTAACTTCATACAGATTGCTCTCTTTCCCTAATTCTGCAAAAAGGGGGAAACAGAGGTGTGTATGAGTGTCAATGGGGACAGAGAGCTTTCTCTCACACTCTGCAAAGATCCTCATACAGCTTATTCCTTCCATACTTGGATAGGGCGATGGAAAGAAAATCGAGTCTGCGCATGCATGGCCCCATCGTCATGAAGTGTGGCCATCAAGGATGATTTTGTCCGTCACCCTTCCGTGCAACTGGAATACAAGCCATTGATCCATGGTTCAGCATGGCAAAGTGGGCTGCATTTAGCTTAGAGGGAGTTACATTTTGCAAGTCTTCCATGGAGATGCAACCCGTCCTTTGCCAGCCACAGAACGGCTAGGAGTAAACTGAGACTATTGACTTGAGGAATATCCTGAAATTACATCACTCCCTAGAAAAAGCGATGAGATTCGACAAAGTGGAAGGCAATCAGAAAAAGAGGAAGACTGCATTACAGATGGATTGACTCAATCAGCCCTGAGGAGGGCTGGTAACAAGGCAACCTGGAGCTTTAGCAATGTTCAAAGAATATTGACATTCAATATTCTACCTCTTAGAGGTTACCGTAATATAAAGCTGACTTGACAGTACATGACAAGAATAACAACAATGCAGAACTGCCAGAACAAAAGATAGGTATAGGAAAACAGATTCAAAGTGCAACTTCCTACTGGGAAGTGCAAGAATTCCTCCTTCTCTTCTCTCCCCTTTGTTGAGTTAATTGACAGCAACTCCTTTTGCCTTTTGAACTCAAGTTTGCAGCAGCTGCAATAAGCTGAGGACAAAAGTGGGGAAGTGGCAGGAAGAGAGAAAACCTGGGACATTTGAAAAGCAGCTGAAAAAAATAATAATAGTCCAACAGAGGGTTTATTGGGACCATCCAGAGGATTTATTGGGACAGTTGGAGGGCATATTCTCTTGGCATTTTGTTGGTCATTTTCATTAAATGAGATGAACTCTTGGTCTCAGCACAACAACAAAAGCCTCTCTGTCCAACCGACCTTTTGTAGTCAATATATAGACAAAATTCCTTGGATACAAACAGTCCATAGCAAATACAAATGGGTTGCTGGTAGAGAACCAAATGATCTACCCATCACCTTTATTCACTCTCAAGGAGCAACTTCACACAACAATCCAAAAAGAAATTCCTGGTACCATGAGCTGGTGGCAAAGCTATACCAGGTTGCATTTCCAAATCAGAAAAGTAAGGATATAAGACCTTTCTTTATTCTGCTCCCCGCCCCCCTTATATAAAGAAAAACAAAACCCAGGATAAAATTAATGTAGGCAGCTGGCCTTCAGTGCACAATGTTAATAATGCCGCAATCATGGAATCAGTCTGTCCCCTTCTCCTCCCCCTTCCCTTACAATGACCGATGCCATCTGTTAGTGCTGTGCTTATCCTTAGATTGTAAGTTCCTTGGGGCCAAGAACTCTTTTTGTGTAAGGATTTCAGACACCTACTTCATCAGGCTTCTTTCGAAAAGAATAGTCTGGCTGTGAATTAGCAAGAGGAAGTTTCTAGATGGGGCAAATGGAAATGCAAATTTGTTCAGAGTAATAAGCAATTAAAATAAGAGCAACAGGTTTAGAGAATACCCGGCCCTTGAAGAGAAATGCTCATTATTGTATCTTGCAGAGGCAAACTGATCAACTCTTCCCTTTTTATCACTGTGCCCCTGACAACAACTGAAAAAAACTCTTAGGATTTCTGTGATCTTTCTTTTCTCGGTCTTGGATGCGAAATTGCAACAACAACGAAATAAATCAAATCAGGCCCTTTTGCAAAGTGAAGGATTTGATGTGAAAAGGGGAGGGGGAGAGAAGAGGAATCCTATTTCTGCCAGGGAGATGTTGGGAAATGAATCCAACGTTTTCTTGAACTTCTTTCCGCTTCTAAGCTTCTTAAAAGAGTAATTTCAGGAGAGCTATCCAAGAAGAGCTCTTCGGCAAAATTTTGGGTCTCTTCCGTACTCATTAATAGCATGTTGCAAATGTCCTTAATCTCCTCTCATTTTGATGCTACAGATGCTTCTTAGATTCCCCACCACCACCACCAAATAACATGGCAAGAGTGTTCATTTGTAAAGCGAAAACTGTTGTTTAAGTATTGGGGAGGGGGGATATTTTCCTGAGCCTGTTTGTGCAACATCTGAATAATAGTTGTTTCTTTTGCATCTGTAGTGTTTGAAGTCTGAAAGGCCAGAAAAGAATTATGGCAAATATTGGCCTTTTCATGTATGAAGAATAAGAAAAAGGCAATCAGGGACTAAGTTCCTGATCCTCAAGGTAATCGAGTTTACGTAGAAACAAGGGCCATTGATTTAAACACAACAGCTACGGAAGAGTTCTTGGAAATATTTCATTTCTCTGGAAATAAGACCCTATATTAATTGAGTGTTTTAATTCATTGCTGCACGCTGCCTCGACATGCTGTGTGCGACAGGTGGTATCCAAATATTTTTAAATTAACACATAGGGATATGTTTCAGCCCAAAATCTACAGACTGAGAGCTGCCTCAATAGCAGTTTTAAAAGCTTGTTTAAGAATTGTTTGGTCCCCTCAAAGGAACCAAAACAATCCGTAATTTTGACTATATCATGCTTTGCATTTCTAGTGCCATTTCAAATGAAGGAGCATCCACAAAAATATTCCAGCTGGCATAAATGTTATGAACATAATAATTTGACTCGTTTATCTCTATATCTGTTATCCTTTAAAAAGACTTTATGTCAGTTTTTATTTTCCGAAGGGGAAAAACAGACTCTTCATCAAGGAGGCTTAATTAAACCTTAGGCCAACATAACATCTATTGAAACAAAAGTGGCTCCAATAAAAATATTTATTGACACTGGCATTCCATGTCTTTCATGGTCAGGTTTAGAGTCAAAGTTTATTAAGCTTGCACGCTTGCTTGCTTGCAAGCTTGCTTGTTTCCTTCCTTCCTTCCTTCCTTCCTTCCTTCCTTCCTTCCTTCCTTCCTTCCTTCCTTCCTTCTTTCCTTCCTTCCTTCCTGTGTCACATGTTTTGCAAATGGGAAAGTAAGGTAGTTTGAAATATTACACACACACAAAATTCATTTTTGCTTTTACATGAAATGCAACATAGAGGGTGCATTTTATTCAAGGAGTCGTTGTTTTTTGAGAGAAAGGGTGACACTGTAATGAGACCACAACTTATTTATGGCTTGAGCATTAATGGGCTCACATAATGTGGCAGACTAATGCATTCGTGGGGCGTTACATACTTGCATGGAAAATAAACAGCATAATAAACTCCCTCAGTCTAGCACCCATCAGAGCTAACTATCTATTTGACGGGTGCGTATACAAACCTGGTTCCCCCCAGTGCACCAGGTGTGGGATACAGCAAAGTTTGCACAAGATAACCTTCATTTTGTGAACAGCAGGCCCAATTCAAAAGGCAATTCCTGTACAGCAGGGGTCCTTGATGTGGAGTCCGTGAATCTTTCAGGAGTCTATAGATGGGCTGCAGGCATCTATCTTGCATTAGAATGAATAAAGGCAATCGATTGCTTTTCAAACTGTATAAAGTTTGGTGAGGATGAACCACTTTTTAAAAGCAACTTTCCAAGCTGTAGGCTATGGATGCTTAACTTGGGGTCCGTTGACTTCTAAGAAGATCATAGATGTGCTTCACAGGATGAATGAATGGTTTCCTATGAATCTGAATGTTTCTAGTTGCAGGTAACTTCAAAGTTTAACTTTAGCAATCGATCTATAATCCAGTACAATAAATTACGTGCAAAACTTCGTGTTATATGAATTTTTCTGGGGAAGGAGTCCATAACTGTCACGAGTCTCTCAAAGCATCCATGTCCAAAATAAATAAATAAATAAAGATTAAGAACCACAGCTATACAGACGCTGCTTTTTGTATATGGACAACGGGTCTCTGATCAGGGTTATTGTTAATGCAGGACTCTTAGCAGGGAGCCGGGAACAAAGAGAAAGCAGCAAGTGAAGCCATATCTTTACTTGGGTTGATTACGGTACATTCAAAGTGCTACAAATAAGCTTCCAGCTAGAATTTTAGCCACAGCAAAAATGAAAAATGAAGGGTAATGTCACTTGCCCAGGCTGAAATTCACCCGGTAATGCAGAACAGCCTTTTAAAATGAGGTTTGGGAAAGCTTAAACGGCCTGCCAGCCTGAATTTTCTTTTCATGGCTGCTAGTGTGAGTGCTAATAAATTCCAGTGCTGGAGGGTATATTTCAGAGGGAAAAAACCTGGCAAAATCACCTCTGAGTATTCTTTCCTTGCCTAAGAAAACCCTGTGAAATTCATAGGCTTGCCATAAGTTGACACAAGATTGTAAGGCACATACACACACATGGTATGTGGCACTTTCCATAAGAGATGTAAGCTTTAGAGCAGAGCTTTTCACACTTTTCACACACTTTCATGTTAGTGGCACACTTTTTTAGACATGCACTTTTTTAGACACAGCAATTTCAGTTTTACTAGCAAACCGGAGGTTAAACTAACCCCTTATAAGGCATACAGACACCTAGATACATTGGAATAAAAAAATGTATGGGGAGGCAACAATCTCATGAAATATATTTTTGAAAATATTTGATTTATAAATAATAACATTTTCAAGATTGTAGGCGACATACCTACACACTTCAGGTGACACACTAAGGTGTCACGGCACACTGTTTGGAAAGCCCTACTTTAGAGGGCCAAGGATGAACAAAGAAAAAGCTTGCAGACCTCAGAAGCAGTATCTATTGGCAAGCAATGTTCATTTCTACACAGCTTCTGAGAAACTGTCTGTCTTCCTTTGCATTTGGCCATTCTGTTTCATGACTATAAAGATGCTGAGAATGACAAAGATGCCTTGGTAGCTGGTGTGGCCATTCTGGTCAAAATATTTGTTGGAGCCTCACACCATGAATGCTTTCGAGAAGAACTGAGACAAAGAAGCTGTAGCATAAAGTGCATCTGATTTCATAGATTACAAAAGCCGGTACAACAAGCTTTTTTCTCTGCCTCAAAGGTGCTTTGGATACCGACAGAGACGAACACGGCGACCTCTTTGGCTATGGCAGGAATGATGGTTTTGGCAAAGCAGGTTTGGGGTGGGGAAATGCAAAAAATAAGTAGAGGAGACAAAAGAAGAATTAAAAAGCAATGGGCAAAGTCTCTCTCCTTTATCTGTTATGCCTGCAATGACTTTACAGTAAATCTTGAAAGTGCATTGTATATATCTAGATACTGGCCTGTGAGAGATTCATGAAGGCAACCTGTTTTTATCCCAAATACTAGCATGGATATCTGCTCACAGACACAGGCTATTTCCGCACTAGCCTGTTATAGCGCTATGATTCCACTTTCAACATCCTATGGAATCTTGGGGTTTGCAGTTTCGGGAGCAGCCTGCAAACCCCAGGATTCCATAGGATGTTGAAAGTGGAATCATAGCGCTATAACAGGCTAGTGCAGAAACAGCCACAGTCAACCATCAGAGCAAACAGGGATACTGAGTTGCCTCTAAGGAAAAAACCAAACAAGCCATCCCTCTCTCCCATTTATTAATCTACCCAAGTATTGCTATAATACCAATCATGTGAGAACCTTGGAGCAGGTCTAAGAATGGACCCTGCACACGGCGCACCAAATTATTTTAGAGAAAACCCTCCCCCACCACGACTGCTGCTGCCGGTGCCACCAACAACCACCACGGCTCTCCCCCCTCCCTTTCTCCAGGGCTTAAGAGGAGAAAATCCCAAACCTTCGGATCTAAATGCCCAGAGAAGTCCTGGGCAGCAGAATCTCTTACCCAGCTCTAAATCTCTTTTCAATTCAGGTTAAGCTTCTCTTTTTATTACAGATTATAGGGATCTCCCACTGTATCACTTCTGGGTTATCCTTTTAACACATTTTGCTCTTTCTAGCTGGGGTTATTTTTTGTGGTTTCATGGGGTTGGGAAGGAGCTGCCCTTGGTTTTTCTCGTTCATCCATCCCCCAGACCAAAACTCTGTTATGCTTCCTTGCAGAGGTACTTGGAGACTCCCAAGCTGGACACCTGGGCACTGGAACTGCTCTAGGGAGAAGGTAAGAAAGGCCTTTTTAAAGAAAGATGCTAACAAAATGTGTGTTGTATGAGAGAGTGAAAGATGGAGATATTCTGCCGCTTACCTAGATGTTCAGCAGACGTGGTTGGCCATGTAGACCTTCATAGAGAAGAGACCCAAAAAGAAGGGGAAAGACCCTATGTATGATCTGATTGTCTGTCTTTCTATGGAACTGATGTGACTTGGTAGAGGGGCACACTAACCACCCAAGGGGGTCTTCAGTCATCGGTAACCAAGATGCCTTTTGGTCACGTAGACTCTCATCCCTCCGGAAAGCATCTTCTCCATTCTGTCTGGTGAAACATTCTGTGCAACCTGGAAACTCACCTGCTTTGATCCTATAAAAAAAAATAATTTTGCTGATTTTTGGAGGTGTCGTCTGTAAAAATCTCAGACCACCAGCTCTAGCAGATCTTTTAGTTCCCTCTATGAATGGCGCACACAAACACTTTCTGTGGTTAGAGAATGACTGCGTAATGCTTGGAAAACGGCCGAAACGGCAAAACCTGCTTGAATCTGTCCAAGGGAAGGAAGATAGAAAAGAATCACAATGTTATGAAATTATTGTGGGTATAGTTTTTTAAAGGTATTGTTTAGATATCAAGAAATAATCCCTTTTTAAAAGTTTTATCATCTTTACCATTTGATGAAGTTGTACATATTTAATGTTCCTTTTTGTGTACAAAAAGGGTTAAAATGATACGAATCTGGGAAATAGTTGATCACCTATGGAAATCTTTTATGTAAACTCACCTCCTGCTGCACCATCTTTGTCTCTAGAAAAGTATAAAGTGTAGTCTCTTTTTATTATACCGACATTTTTTCTCATCCTTGGCAGGGAAAATCATACAGTTACAGCCATGAAGGTAGCAGAAGGTATAAGAGGCATAGATGTAAAATTTATGGGTTTAGTTTGGGTCTGTGGGTCTTTAAAAAGCTTATTTTCTGCAAATATATTTTGATGTTTGTCCTGAATTTCTCAAAATCCACGGAAAAGGGTTTTCATTCATTTCTAATAATCTTTTTAACCATCGACAGTATAAAGCAACATCGAAACTGGGTGATTAAAAATACTTGAGGATGTGGCTGATCA
This sequence comes from Ctenosaura bakeri, assembly GCA_948474755.1. NCBI lineage: Eukaryota > Metazoa > Chordata > Lepidosauria > Squamata > Iguanidae > Ctenosaura > Ctenosaura bakeri. The sequence continues at coordinate 260,158 of CAOLHI010002198.1, forward strand.
AAATGATTTCAGTCCCTTTAAAAATACTTTTAAGACAGCAGCAATCATATATTTTTAAGGGCACTACCTTAACGTTTTTAAAATATATGTTTAGTGTGGCTCTAGATTGTTTTTAGATTGCAAGCATTATAAATAAGATAATATATCTATTTTTTTTAAAAAAAACAACCATGGTTTTTACTTGGTTATATACATTGTGGAAGAGATTTGGATTTTTTTAAAGAAAAAAGTTCTTACATTTTCATAGCAGGTGTCCATGTATACACATGATATTAAAGGAGGCTGACCTTGATGTGATTCATCTTTAAAAAAAAGACAAAGAAGGAAGGAAAAATGCTTTTTGTTTGTTTGGTTTAAAGGATTCTCATCACATTCTTGCTTCCAGTGTATAAACCGATAATCCGAGACACTGCAAAGAGATGACATTTCGAATAGCCAAATATCTGGGGCAAAACAACATCTGCCCACTTGAAACCTCTGCAGGTTTCCATATTTCACTAAGCCCCAAAGAGAGGTTTATCAGTTTCCTTACATTAAGCAGCTCATATTTTTCAGTTGCTAGTAGTTCAAGCATTTGTGCAAAAATAGTAGCTGCCTCTCTTTTCAACTGTTTTTCTAAATAACAACAAAATCCGTTTAAATTCATATTTGTTTTTGACTTTTAAACCCAGTTCATCTTAAGCCGTTTTGGATAACAAATAATAAAAAACACTAAAAATTTATCTTTAGTTGGGAAATCCTTTGTTGGTTTTTCAGTTGGCTTCCTAAAAGATCAATAGAACCATAGAAAAACATCATTCTCTTGAGTTTTTTTCAGCTCAGTTAGTTCCCAGGTGGAAAAAAACAAGTTAAAGAATTATTAGGTTGCAAGCCTGTAAACACCAGGAAATAAATCAAATTGGAGTCAATCACATTTACTTGGAAATGTCGAGTCTTAGGTCATTTCCACACCAGACTGTTATAGTCCTATTATTTCACTTTCAACATCTTATGGAATCCTGGGATTTGCAGTCCCTTCCCTAAACTGCAAACCTCAGGATTCCATAGGATGTTGAAAGTGGAATAATAGCACTATAACAGTCTAGTGCAGAAATGGCTTTAGAGTCAGAAGGTGTTGCAAGGGCCCTTATCTTTAGTATGCAATTGTAGATTTATATCCAGAGCTGAGGAACGGAATGTAATTTGTCTAGATTTCAATATCCATGCCCTTGGACAAAATGGGTAGATGCTCCTTATAAAGGGGGATTCCTTATTATATGAAAACATTATACTACCTACCTTGTTTTTAATGCGTTTTTTAAGAAAAAAACTGCTTTTAGTTGGAACAGCAACACCAGAATAACACAGTAGAACTCTAGGTGTATTTTCTTGATCACAGTCAAAGCTATTATATTGGTATGAAGGTATAAATCAGGGTGGACATCAGGCAGGGCTCCAGATATAGTTGGACTGCAACTCCCACCTGCCCTAGCCAGCGTGATCATTGGTGAGGAATGCTGGGTGTTTCAGCCCAGCAGCAACTGGAAGGCTATAAGGCATTGGTTAGATCTCATTTGGAATACTCTGTCCAGTTCTGGGCACCTCAATTCAAGAAGGATATCGAGAAGCTGGAGCATGTCCAGAGAAGGGTGACCAAAATGGTGAGGGGTCTGGAAGCCATGAAGTCCTATGGGGATAGACTTCAAGAGCTGGGGATGTTTACTCTGCAGAAGAGAAGGTTAAGAGGGGACATGATAGCCATGTTTAAATATTTGAAGGGATGCCATGTTGAGGAGGGAGCAGACTTGTTCTCTACCACTCCAGAGACTAGGACAAGGAGCAATGGATTCAAGCTGCAGGAAAGGAGATTCCACCTGAACCTCAGGAAGAACTTCTTGACCGTCAGGGCTGTCCAGCAGTGGAATCGGCTGCCTCCATGGATTGTGGTGGAGTCTCCTTTTTTGGAGGTTTTTGAGCAGAGGCTATATGGCTGTCTATTGGGAGTACTTTGATGTGTGTTCCTGCATAGCAGGGGCTTGGATTGGACAGCCCCTGGGGTCTCTTCCATCTCAATGATTTTGTGATTCTATGAAAATTCCCAGCCTGGTTTAGATATTCTGGAAGGGTTCGTAAAGCGAGCATGAGTACCACCACAACAAATTATCTGTCTATTATTCTATCGCTACTTAGATATTCAAAAGCACTACTTCATTTGGCACTGTTAAAATAACTCATTATTCTCATGGGCATGTTGGAGCAGCAGTTAGAGAGAGCTAGACAAGGATACTGAGAAAACAGGGTTCAGTCCCTGCTTAGCCATGGAAACCCACTGGCTGATCTTGGGCAGATCTTCCCAGGAAAATCCCATGAAAGAACATGACTTGAAGGTACACAACAACAACAGAAGAGGAGCTAAAACTGAACATTTGAAACTGAGGCCATTTCCGCACTAGCCTGTTATAGCGCGATGATTCCACTTTCAACATCCTATGGAATCCTGGGGATTGCAGTTTAGGAAGGGGCCTCAAAGACCTCTGATTCCTCCTCTCCTCAAAGACCTCTCCCTCAACTGCAAACCCCAGGATTCCACAGGATGTTGAAAGTGGAATCATCGTGCTATAACAGGCTAGTGCAGAAATGGCCTAACATTTGAATTAGGAACTTAGGAAGGTGTGGTCCATGTGCCCTCTAAGACTGTTTTACTGGCCTTGGACTTCTCTCCGGGCTGCCTGGATGTCCCTTTTATTTATTTATTTTAAGTGCAAGCACTTGCTTCTCTTGGAAGCCCCCATAAACAGCAAACTTTTGCAGAGCTCTCACACTGTTTGACATTTAAAGAATACTCAGAACAATTGTATGTTCACAGGGTTTGTTTGTTTGTTTGTTTTGGCAATCTGTGCCGCTCCCAGAGGGCCCCAGGGAGAGCAAAATTGTCCTTCCTTCAGATGCAATGCCGTTGCTTTTGTTGTCATGGCTGTCCAGTCAATTTCAACTTAGGGGAACCCAATGAATAAGAGCGTTCCAAGAGCCCTGGACATCAACTGCCCTGCTGAGCTCTTACAAACTCAGGAAAGCCATGACTTCCTTTTTTTGTATCAATCCACCTATAATGTGGTCTTCATCTTTTCCTGCTGCCTTTCACTTTACCATGTATTATTCTCTCTTTTTCCCCCTCTGTGAGTCATGTTATCTTATTATCTGTCCAAAGTGCAACAGCCTCATTTAGTCATCTTGACTTCTAGGGAGAATTAAGGCCATTTCCACACTAGAGTATTATAGTGCTATTATTCCACTCTCAACATCCTATGGAATCCTTTAAGGTCCCTCCCTAAACTGCAAACCCCAGGATTCCATAGGATGTTGAAAGTGGAATAATAGCACTATAACAATCTAGTGCGGAAATGGTCTCAGGCTTGATTAGCTCTATTGCTTTATTTTTTGGGGAGTCCGTGAAATCAGTAGAACTCTCCTTCAGCACCACATTTCAAATAAGTTGATTTTTCCCCCTACCCTGTTATCTTTCTTCACTATCTAGCTTTCATACCCATGCACAGAAATTGGTTCAAACTGTGCTCTCTCTCCTCTCCCGAAGAAAGCTCAAATTTTGGAAAGAGAGGGAAGTACTGCCTTGAACTCCTTGGAAGAAAGAATGGGGATAAATGGAACAAATAAATGAATGCATTTAATTTTATAGCAAATATGGATGTGTCGGTGAAAGGTGTAGAACCTGAGATGTCAGAATGACATTTTTGCAAGGAATGCTAAAGACAATTTTTAGTCTGCGCACTATTTAGTCTGAATGGACGGCATCTTTTTGATTAATGGGGCTAATTCCAGTTCTTATTCCAAGATATAACAGACCTGTGGAATTGATGGGAATTTAGGCTCAGTAAACACTTGTGTAAGTTCCATAGATTTAATGGAACTCTGGTTGCAACAAGAGTAGAGAATTAAGAGAATTCTAGAGACTAATATTGGATTTTGGCAATTGTTTTTCTGTGGTACGAAGCCAAAGGTTAAGGCATGCTATATTCAATATAGTGTATTTCTTTAGATAATAGCTGTGCAGGTACTGATTGTAGATTAACTCTTCATAAGACCCTTAAAAAGCAGTCATTTGACCTGGAATATCTCATTATTGATTCCACATAATCCATATCTGCCACAAGCCATTAAATCAGGCCAATTTCCTAGTTTTTACCATCCTTTCCCATCTGGATTGTTGTTTTGAAATCCAGTATTTTTCATCCGTTAAAATAAGCCCTCCTTTCCCTGAGAATTAATTCATAGTCGATTTAAAATTAAAAATTTCTGTACTAGATTTCTGAGGAATAAGGGAATAAATGGATAAGTTATCTAATATATTATATGCCGTATTGTGTTTTTTCCCTTTTCCAATTGGTAAAAATCTGTAACTTTTTTTGAAGGCAAAAAATGGTTTTCCAAAGTCTGCTAGAATAGGAAAATGAAAGAGAGGAAGGGAGGATTTGACCTAAGGTTGTTCTTAATATTCTCTCCGCAGGCAACTATCTAAAGTGTTGAAAAGTAACTAAACATCAGTCTATCACTTTGTTTGTATATGTGTGTACAAAAGACCGCTCTCAATTTCCTTGGCTTATTTGCAAGGGTCACACACACTTTTAATTGGAAAGGAAGTTATTTCAGGAGACAGATGCCCTTGGCCAACTTCTGAGCCAAGAGTTAAGCTTTGAGTTAAGAAGCCTTATTTGTAAATCATATTTGTTCTTCCCCTAGGAAGGGACTATTCTCTTCCTACATCTAATTTTCAATCACACAAGTTGAAGACCAAAACCGTTGGCGGGTAGGTGAGGAAAAGACAAGGGGAATAGGGAAGGAGAGAAAGAGAGAGCAAACAAAAGTAGGAGCAAAACCATGCACAAAGCAAGAACACCAACCCAGAAGGTTTAAATAGAGTTAATGAGCACATCTTCATCGATTTGTGAACAAAGAGAGAAGGAAGAAAAAATCAAGAACAAAGCTAGACTTAAACATTCAGGACCCCATCTTTATTCTTTTCACTTCCATCACATTTGGGTGCTTGGACCTCAAAATGCAGGTGCAAAGTGGAAGCAAAGCTTGCAGCAGGTGTTTTTTTGGGGGGGGATAATAACTCCAGAGTCTCCCAGCCAAATGCCAGGGGAACGGTAGTCTCCAAACAGTAACGTTTCCAAGTTCTGAGTGCAATCCAGAGATTGCGATAGAACAAAGCCCTTCTGATGAGATCAAGAAGTATTTTGAACGACTCTCTCCTTTTCACGACTCTGTCTTCATTATGCTAAAAGCAGAAGGCAACAAAAAGGACAAAAGATATACCGAATTCTCTCTCTCAAAGTCTCTTCCTTTCTTCTTCTTAAAAAAAAAAGGAGTCAAACATTTTTGTACATGGCAGCTGGTCTCGGAGGTTCAGGGCAGGTACCAGCATTTCTCAAATGACGCTAGCATCCAAACTCTGCAAAAGCAGTAACCTAGATCCCACTTACTCCCATTTTACAGCTGGAGGAAAATGAGGAAAACCAGAGTGACGTGCTCTATCTAAGTAAGATGAGAACTGAACCTTAGATACTGAGCTCTTCCGTTTAGTTATCTTCCAGTTATACCAACAGGCTTTTTCTGCTAAAGGAACCTCTCAGTACCCAGTTTGGGATTTCATGGGAATTCAATGCCAATGCCAGTGGCTCTCAGTTGAACCTTTAACCAAGCATCTTTTGTGGTTTGGATCTCACATCTTGCCAATCATCACTAGCTTTCCCAATGGCAAATTATTTCCCTTCCCCTATTTATGGAAGGAATCTTTCCTTCTCTGAAGGAATGCATGGAAGAAAGAGAGAGGGTATGTAAATACAGAAACGAAGGGGTAGTAATGATGATCTCTTATTTGTTCCACAAAGGCCAGGACAGAGGACCGCCAGAGGTGTAACTATGGGGAGAGGAGAAAATACAGGCATGCCCCCTTAATTATCATTCTACCCTTTGGCATTAAGTTTTCCTTCAGTCCCCAAATTTCTACCATGGCAATCACTTAAAACTGCAACTGAGCATTTAGAAATACAATGTGGGCATCCAAAGAGAAGGGGGAACGTGAACACGGCAAATGTTAAGACTTCTAGTTATCTGTCGATATCAACGTCTCACTCTCTGCAGTGGTAGAAATTTGGGGAACGAAGGAAAGTTTCACGGGGACAGAATTCTGAACACAGTATGTATAAGTACATGATTTCCAATGCTTCTCTCTCTGTAATGCTAGAAGTTTGGGGATGGAAGGAAGGCAAGTTTCACTGGGGAGGCGGCAATTCTTACTAGGGTGGGCAGCCCCCTCCCTGGAACTATACCCCTGAAGATACCTATGTCCTTCCCTTCAGTAATTTCCTTTTCACTGCCTCTTCTGTCTTAATTACTTGTCTTTGCTCTTCTCTGCTTTCCATCTACTCTCCACCCAGATCCCTTCTGAGCACCAGTCCTCCTTTGAGTAGCCAGGTGTATCTGTGTGTCTTCGAGCTACCTGTCAACTTATGGCAACCCCACGAGTAGGACAAATGAAAAACATTGCAGTCTAGAATCGCATTTGCCTCTCCATGAGCTACAGCTCAAGGTTGCAAAGCCCTGTATTTTATGATCCTTTGGGGCTGGGCATAGAGTTTTTTCCATGTGCCACTCATCACCATCACAGGTACATTTGGTGAGAACGTGGGAGAGGGCCTTCTCAGTGACTGCTCCCACGCCTTGAAACTCCCTTCGCAGCGAGGCTACATCAGCTCTGTCTATTATCTTCATGTACACAGGTGAACCTATTTTTATTCTGCTAGGCCTTCCTGATTTTTTTTTATTAAATTTTGCACTGACATGTCTTTATTTTGCACGTCAATTCCGAAGCTATTAAACTCTTCAGACAGAAATCAATTCCATCTACAAAAGAACTTACATCTTACATTCTGAATAACTCACTCTGGTCAAAAGGCGGAGCGTCAAGGACTATACGTGCACTTGAACTCAAAACAATTTGCTCCCAAACCAGTAAAATGAACATAATGAAATGCGCAAGTAAATGAACATAATGAAAATGCACAAGTAAAACTTTGTCCCAGTGTTGTCCCTGATGCTTCACACTTGAGTTTAACTTCTAGATTTGCTGATGCCTCTAATACATGGACCAGAATTAGCTTGGAAGGTAACATTTATACATAATGAAGTGATCAGTTGCAACTGGTTTTGCCATACAGCAAGAAGAAGTTCTGACTTTGGGTAGTTCTACTTCACTGACATCATCTCTGCTATGCAACAGGCTGTGGTGCCATCAAATCAATATCTGTTAAATTTCTGGCTAACCAAACTCCTACTGCAAAGAGACCCAGATTTACACTGAGGTTCCTGCAAAAATCTTTGCAGTCCGTGGCGAAGCGGTACACCCTCCTGGATCCAGCTTCCAGCTTTTATTTTATTTCTTAAGGGAAATGGGCCTTTTATAATGTGCTCGACTTCTATTTGTGCTTGTTGTTTTCTTATTTTTTTTTTCATTTTATGACAGTTTAATTGCTTTTTATTTAACTTTTGTATGCTATTAATTTTGAACTATGTTTGTTTTAGTTGTTGTAAGCCACTTTTGAGTCCCACACTGGGAAAAAGGAGGGGTGATAACAACAATGATGTGGCTGTGGCTATTTCAGGCAGCCTTTTCATGTTTCCCAAAGATTAACAATTCATCTACTCTTTTATCCATACCTGCAGAAACCAAATATATTTTCCCTTTTGAACTGAAAGGCAGAGAAGTTTATCTCTTTTTGTTCTCGGTCTCTAACCCTCCTCCCTTGCCTTTTTAAATGCTTGTTGCAACCCATTTCTGCATGGCCAAACATCCATCTTTGGAACTGCCGTTAATCCGTTAACAATTTATGAGTGTTTCATGGGTTACATTTCTCATAAAACCTCAGCTATTAAGTAAAATGAGTGATATTAAAGTGCAATGGAGGTTGGCAAATGTTGCCCCCATCGCACCACACCTCAAATTTCCTAATGACAGAGAGAGGGCGGGAGCAAAAAAATAAAAAAAAAACCTCTTTCTTTCTGTTTCTCTCTCTCTCTCAGTTTCCCCACTTCCACACTTTTCTGAATCTCTGCAGAAATAAAAGCTGATCCCAGTTATTTCCACAAGTAGGATAAAACTCAGAGGAAGGAACAGACGGGGGGACCTTGCAGAGAATTTCTGCTGTTCCAAACTTAGCTTGCACTGTAGCTTGTGTTGAGAAATATTGAACTGCTGACCAATTCATTTTGAGGTGCTGTACCTTGGAGTTGTGTTATGATGGGGCCAGGGTCTTATTACACAGCAGTTGGGAGAGAAAGGCTTTTATTTCTGTGTGGCACGGCTGATCTGTGCTAAGCGGCAGCCCAAATTTACTTTAAACACAGACACACACATGCAAAATTTCGAAAAGGCAGCAGTTTCAGTTTTTATCTAAATTCACAAGAGAAGTAGGCTTGTGTTATAATACTCCGCACTAGCTTGTTATAGCGCGATGATGCCACTTTCAACATCCTCTGGAATCCTGGGGTTTGCAGTTTCGGCCCCTCCCGAAACTGCAAACCCCAGGTTCCAGAGGATGTTGGAAATGGAATCATCACGCTATAACAAGCTAGTGCAGACATGGCCCAAGTACGGTATATTTGAGATAGCTGACATTACTTCTCCCAGATAGAGTAGGTCCACTGAATTAATGGGATTGACCTACTTATTGACTCGCAATTGAACAATTGACTGAATGAGTCTCCTCTGATTGGGAATAATCAATGGGATTCGGACCATTACCTTGTGACCCCTAAAATACATAATGTAAATATTAGTATTATTGTCAAGCTAAAGTCAAAGTCAAGCTAAAGTCTACATTTCAGGTAAGATACTGAAGATCTAGCAGTAGATGGAGCGCCAGTTTGGTGTAGCAGTTTGATAGAACTTGGATAGACCAGAGTTTGAATCTCCACTTAGCCATGGAAACCCTTGGGCAAGTCACACTCTCTCAGCTTCAGAGGAAGGCAAATAACAACCCTCCTCTGAACAAATCCTGCCATGAAAACTCCACGATCAGTTTGCTTTAGGATCACCACAAGTCAGAAATGACCTGAAGACACACAACAGCAACAACACCACAAAAAGACTCAAAGCACTTTACAAAATAGATTAAGTACACTTTAGGTGCAAAAGATACACATTAAAATGCAAGGAAAGTATTGACAGCACTAAAAACAATTTAAAACATGCAATGAAAAATGATTAAAAGCTTTTTTTCCCCCAAGGACGGTTAAAAGAGTAGAGCACCCTGTTTTAAACCTTTGTTTCTCAAAAGCCTGTTGGAATTTTAAAAAAAGGTTGCTTCCCAAAGGAAGATCAGAAAAGTGGAGACCACTTTAGCCTCCCCAGGGAGGGAGTTCAGAGTTTGGGGCAACCACAGAGAAAGTCCTTGTTTGTCCCAAACATCTTTCTGGAAATAGCCATCTCTCTAAAAGTTAGAAGCTCTGAACATATGGGTATTTCTAGCATACCCTTTCCATTTTTTAACTTCAAAACTTAAACCAAACTGTGTAGCATCTGGTGTGTTTCCTTGCCTCCTCCAAAAATCCAAGGGGGCATCCAGATCTTCTAATGTGTTGACTTCACCTGCCTGGTGAGGGAACAATAGGCCCCCAAAGTGTGGGGCTGATTGCCCTAATGGCACCCATTAGCTTCCCCCTTTGACTTGCTAAAATTCCAGGTCTCCTCCTGCAGTTTACTATGTCATTACCTCTGTATAGGTGGGGAGGGGGTTGATGTAATTTAACCAAAGACCCATCTCAGCAGGAGGTTCTCCTGTTCAGTTGTGAATATTATGCAAGAGAAGGGTTAGTTAGGCAGACCCAGGGCATCCCATCTCTTCCAAGTCCATCCTGAAAGGGTTCCCCCCCCATTGGCCAACCTCCCCTCCGCCTCTCCTGGCTAGGAGAGGTGGGTACAAACTGCTCTCTCTTTCTTTTCCCTCCTACAGTTCCAGCTGCCCTTGAATACTGAGTGGACCAGGATAACCTAAGAGACTGCCTTCCCAAAGTCAAGCTAAAGTCAAGGAGGACCAGACCCTCTCCTGCTTGCTCAAAGCCAAGGGCAAGCGTGGGAGACACCAACCTTCTGAGCATGATGTCCTACATCAAGCAACCCCATTATGCGGTCAATGGGCTAACCTTGGCTGGACCAGGCATGGACCTGCTGCATTCAGCAGTCGGATACCCCAGTAAGTGCAACTTTCTGCAATTCTTTGTGTTGTGTTGTTGTGTTTCAGTAAGGTGGGCAATAAACTCAGTGTTCTAAATCCAATTTTACTTCTGGCTCAAGCAACTCAAGTGGACAGACTCCATCCAGGAAGTCCTGAGTTTGCAAGATCTGGACAGGGCTGTTGATAACAAGGTGGCCTGGAGTTCTCCCATTCATGGGGTTGCCTTAAGTCAGAAGTCGACTTGTTGGCAATTAACAACAAAGAGTTAACTTGTTGAATTGGTGGAACTTTCCTAAGCTTTGACTAACCAGGCTGCTATTAGTCTAGTGGAGAGCTTTCCAAACTTTTCATGTTGGTAGTGCACTTTTTTTTAGACATGCATCATTTTGTGACACAGTAATTCAGTTTTACTAGCAAACCAGAGGTTAAACTAACCCCGTATCAGAGATACATAAATTCCAATAACAACATATATGGGAATACAACATATCCCATGAAAATTTTTCATATAATTTTAAAAATATATGATTTATAAATAATAACATACATTTCCAAGATTGTAGGTGACACACCTACATGTTTCAGGTGACCCACTAAAGTTCTGGTCTAGTGGGTCTCTTTTACTTAAAACTAACAACTGGATTTAGGCCCTGGTGTCAGTGAAAAAGAGAAAATCCAGCATCCTATTATTCTTAGGCAAAGAATGGAGCCAGCTTTAAGAGACAAGAATCCCCCCACCTGCTGGTAGTCAAGATTGCAGTCCTACTGAATTGAATTGTTATGGGAATTGGTTACCTGTTGGTTTTCACAAAGCAGGGGAGAAACCAACAAATCATCCTCATGCAAAGAGACAGGGAAGTCAACTGCTTATTATAGCTCTTTCTTTGCCTTGGGATCCCTGGATCCCTATAGAATATGTAAATGTAGAATTATATTGTAAATAATAACAATAAATCTGCTTAGTGTACTCAATCGAGAGACAGTTTGACCATGTATGTACATGTGCAGATTGAAGAGTGAAATGCCCCATTATGAAGGAAACATCCTTTTGGAGATTTTTATTCAATAATCCAGACCATATTTTAATATCCTGATTAGAGCAGAGCCTTTGAAATGAATGGTACTTGTTCTTCACCACTTATGTAAGTCCTATTAACTTCAGCGGGTCTACTCCGGTTGGAATTAAAATTGCATTTGGCTCTATATTATTAAGTTAACTCCACTTTCTTTGCAAAGAGCATCCAAGTGTTTCAAGTTGGAATTGGTTAAGAATTTATACTGTTAAATATCAAATTCAAGTGTATAGGGTGTGTGGGTTTTTTTTAATCTTTTGGAGACAATTATTTGCAACATGAGGTTAATATAGTAAAAGTATATCCCCAGACATTTCCAGATTGGAGAAAGACTTCATAATTTGCATCAGGGAAAGAAAAATAAGCTGGAGCAGTTAGACCTACCTCATTCTCACTTTAAAAATACATTGCTTCTATACTGGCAGAGGTCACATTCTTTCTTGGTTCCATAGTTTGGGTCCCTTGGGTAGAAAATTACCACCCCCCTTTAAAGGTAGGAATTTTCTTATCTTGCACTTCATTGCCACCTGTCCTCTGAGCCACCGGGCTTTATCATGCGGAGGTTCAAAGCTTCCATTAAGATGCATCAAGGGGGCTTGCGGCCATTCTCTGAGATAATTCCCACTCCATCTCCATACAGTTTAAGACAAATAATTTCCTCTTTTTGTTTATCTCAAAAATCCACAAGGAAGCCTATTTTGGTGTTCCTTTTAACTCAGCAAAATACTTAGTTACTTTTTCTCAATTAGTTGCCACTTATCTATCTTGTCTGTCTAAAACAAATATACACATGTAACCTTACATTGAGCATAAATGGAATTAGATATATCACACAGAGGTCGGAATACTAATCTTTTACGTGCCATAGACTTTCATGTGGATCCCCTGTGGATCTAGATCTTCAGGTAGGAGTGGGGTATCTATGCCCCCCCACATCTTGCTGGACTACAACTGCCATCATGCACTAGCAAATGATGATGGGGGCTGCAACTCATCAGACTATCTGCATGCATACTAGAGACAAAAACAAACATAGCATTTATTCCAAATTACTGGATTATTTTCTTTTGAGGGCAAATGGTCTCTCCTGAAGCAAAGGGATCCTGTAGCACCTTTGAGCCTGATTGAGAGAAAGAATCTCGAAGTACTACAAGGTTCCTTTGCATATGGATCCAGCCTAGCACATTTATACCTTTGAATTGTCCCTTCTGGAGTTGTTGGATTGTAGCTCCCAGTATCCATCGCTATTGCTGGGCTGGCTGGGGCTGCTGGAAGTTACAGTCCGGCAACATAGGAAAGGGCTGCATAATTCCCACCTATCTTTAAAAAGTAGGTGAAAGGGGAAGGCAGATGCTTTTTAAAGTAGCTGTAAAGGGAGGTAGTTATATCTAATCCACTTGGATGGAAATCAATTATTGCCAAGCCAAGAGATAAATCAGTAGTGTTGATCCCAGGAAATGATTGCCAAAGGTGCGAGCGATCTTGAAATGGCCCCACAAATATTTTCTCCAAACGAACTTAGCAGGGTGGGATCTGGGTCTGTCACTTCTGAATAAACAAAGCATGTGTCCAAGGGAGAGAGAGTTCGTGGCCAACGTGCTGGCTGGGGATGATGGGGATGGTAGCACAAGACATCTGCAAAGCACTAGATTGGGGAAAGGCAGCTTTGTGTGTTTGCTCAGCAAATGCTGATAAGAGCTCTGTTGAAGTAGCTCCGTGATGCTCCCTCTGTCCTGTTTAGTTGGATAAGAGCAATGGGTTATGTGATAGAAACGTTGTGCCCTACTTTTCCAGCAGTAATCCTTGCAAATTCTTTGAGATTCTTTGGATGCTATCCCGTGGTTTGTTGATATCTGCCTTCAAGTCATTTCCGACTTATGGCGACCCTAAGGTGACCCTATCACGGGGTTTTCTTGGCAAGATTTGTTCAGAGGGGAGTCGCCCTTGCCTTCCTCTGAGGGTGAGAGACTGTGACTTGTCCGAGTCACCTAGTACATTTCCATGGCCAATCAAGGATTCGAACTCTGGTCTCCAGAGTTGTAGTCCAGTGCTCAAACCACTACAGCATGCTGGCTATCTCATCCCATGGTTAATACAAGTCTTTTCTCAGTTCTATCAAAATCTCAAGCAGTGCAAGATCACCATGCTAATTCACGGTTACACAATTTTGCTAGATTCACAACCCGGGTGAATACAAATTACTTTTGTGTTTTGAGCACAGCTTGCAACAATTGAAGTGAGCTGAAGACAAGGGGCAAAGTGGGCGGAGGAGAGAGGAACTGGGACATTCTTAAAAGCAGTTGAAAACGTGGAAGGACAGAGGGGTTAATCAGGACTATGCTTGCCAAATCAGGACAGTTAGAGGATAGGCATTTCTCAGTCTATTATCTGCAATATGCGTAATATACTAATTCATATAATGAACAACCTTACAGGATTGTTTTCAAGATAACTAAAGTATTCAGGCAGTTGAAAATTCAAATAGCTTGTTGTCAGAATGGGGATTTCTCTGTCCATTCAGGCACTCTTGGGGCATCCTCTTGACCACACTGAGGCCATTTCCACACTGCACTCTCATAGCGCGATGATTCCACTTTCACATCCGATGGAATCCTGGGGTTTGCAGTTTCGGGAGGGGCTGGCTGGCCCCTCCCTAAACTGCAAACCCCAGGATTCCATCGGATGTTGAAAGTGGAATCATCATGCTATAAGAGTGCAGTGTGGAAATGGCCTGAGATGAGGCTGCTCATTGACAGAGCACATACTTTGCATGTAGAGCGTTCCATGTTCAGTCCCTGGAGAGCTGATGCCAGTCAGTGCAGGAAAAAAATTGTGCTAGATCAGGTGTGGGAATCAAGTGGCCCTCCTCTTACTACTGGACTGCCCCTGCCAGCATAGTCAGGGTGAGAAAAGCTGGGAGTTGTAGTCCAACTGCTCCAGCAAAGTCTGATTCACACCTGAGCTATAGAGACCAGTAGTTTGACTTAGCTTCAGGTAATTTCCTAACCTGGTCAGACGAAAGAAAAGTCAGTGTATGGATTCAGTCTGTACTGAATTACATTCCCCCTGAAATCTCAGGTTCACAGCTTCATCATATTCCTGAGCTCAAATCTGTGCCTGGATGTCCAGGTTTTGGCGGTGGTCAGGAGTGCATTTGCACCATTAAAACTTGTGTGCCAACTGTGCCCATTCTTGGAGATGTCAGATCTGGACATGATGACAGATACCTTGATTATATCCCATTTAGACTGCTGTAATGCACTCTCTCTACATAGAGCTGCCTGTGGAACCTGTTTGAAAATTTCAGCAGGTCCAAAATGCTATCTGTGGTCAGGCTGTTGACCAGGGCTGATTACAGGGGACATATCTAAGCTTGGAAACATTCCTGTTTTTGGAAACATTCCTGTTTTGGGCTTCTGGGCCCTGGGAGATTTAAGGATCTGTAGTCCCAAAAAGTAATTTGCCTGGGTTCTTCCCTATTTTCTAACCTTCTCCAAACCACCTTCCCTCCAGATGTTTTAGAATAGAACTCCCATCACTCCTACCACTGGCCTTGCTGGCTGCCATTCTAGTCCATCTATTTGGAGAGAACCAGGTTAGGGGGCAACTCCTCTATTCTGTGCACAGATCTGTGATTATCTCCCAGAAGTCGTAGACAACCAGATTGAGGGTAGGGCAAACATTTTGCATGGCAAGGTTCTGTTAAGACTTCTGAAAGCAGTGTCAAAGCTGCTCATGGAAAAAAAGTTTCCTTGTAGGTCTGGCAGAGAAACGAGAGGGCATAGCAAAGTTGGCTGCTACTGTCAACTCATCTTCCGCACTTGACCGAAGACCCAGTTGGAGGCCCTACACCTTGCAAGAAATATTGCATAGAACATATCTTACCTGTGACAGGGTAGCCTTCAGGTCCTCATAAGTCAGAACTGAGTTGAAGGCACACATGATCAACAACAAATGTTTTATAGGCAAGAATCCAATAGTCTTAGAAGAACCTCACCCCCCCCCTTCTGTAATACAAGCTGAATGGCACCAGGGCACACCCTGGTGACCAAGAGAGAAAGCTGCACTTGGGCACTGGCTAGCTAGAAGGCTGGCTGGCTGGCTGGCTGGCTGGCTGGCTGGCACTGTGCAGCCCAATAAGTCAGCCCTGGTCCTCCCAGGCCACTCAGTGGACGTACACACAATTTTATGCTCTCCCAGCATCACACAGGGTTTTGGCCTTTGCTGTTTTTGTTGCTTGACATCAAGTTGCCTTTGACTAGTGGATGTTTAACTCCTGAGAGTTGCCTGCCTCTGGATTAGAGTGATGAACCGGGACCTGAGAGATCCCGGTTCCAGGCCCAATGAGTCCTGAAACTTTTGGAGATGACACATACTGTGAAGTTAGTTTTGACTTGATGACCCTAGGAATGGGTGACCTCTCCAATGCTTAGTCAGCAACAGACCTGCTCAGGTCTTGCAAACT
The DNA here is from genome assembly GCA_948474755.1 of Ctenosaura bakeri. NCBI lineage: Eukaryota > Metazoa > Chordata > Lepidosauria > Squamata > Iguanidae > Ctenosaura > Ctenosaura bakeri. Next base: position 275,928 of record CAOLHI010002198.1, read on the forward strand.
CGGGTCTGGAGGTTCCTTGGTTGGGTCTTTCAATCTGTCCTGTGGTCTTCCTCCTTTCCTACTACCTTCCACTTTACCAAACATAGGCCATTCTGCACGACACTCTATAGCACGATGATTCCACTTTCAACCTCCTATGGAATCCTGGGGTTTGCAGTTCCAGGAGGGGCCAGCCAGCCCCTCCCGGAACTGCAAACCCCAGGATTCCATAGGAGGTTGAAAGTGGAATCATCGTGCTATAAGAGTGTCGTGCGGAAATGTTCATAATCCCGTTGTCTCATGATACGGCTAGAGTACAGTAGCCTCAATGTAGTCATTTTGGTTTCTGGAGAGCTCAGTTTACCCATTTATTTGCCTTTTTGGCAGTCCATGGTATTTTGTAAAACTATTTGACAGCACCATGTTTCAGATGAGTTGGCATGAAATTAATGGAATGTGCAGCCCATTCTCCTGAGCACATATACTTCAAAGTAAGGCTTCCCAAAGTTGCATTTTGAGTTTATAAGTTAGCCCTGCTCCACAACAGAAACAAAACCAAAGCACAATTAACTTCATGCATTTACATTCATCTCTTGTGTGTCTCCTTCCCCTTCCCTTCTCTCTTCCACCTTGTCTAAATGTTGTAAGTTTCTTGGGGCAGCAAAGTGTCTTTTGCTTATATTACTCTGTAAGTAAAACGCCACATGTACTGTTACTGCAATCCTTGCTTTTTGTTCACATAAATGTCAGAAACAGTGCTGATCTGATGAGTGGGTGTTTGCCTTTTCTTCCCTCTGCAGCTACCCCAAGGAAACAAAGACGTGAACGGACGACCTTCACACGAGCCCAGCTGGATATTCTGGAAGCCCTCTTTGCCAAGACCCGCTACCCGGACATTTTCATGCGCGAAGAAGTGGCACTGAAGATCAACTTGCCTGAATCTAGAGTACAGGTAAGGCTCTGCGCTCATCCTTGATGGAAGGAAGGGAAGGCAGACACAAAAGCATATCCGCTTGCAAGGTGCCTGTGTGGGTGGATGGGCAAAGTGTTGGAAAGTAGAGCTCTAGTGGTGGGACCGACATGTTGTTGTTGTTGTTACTGAAATATTTATACTTTGCCTTATGTCAAAGATCTCAGTGAACCTTCCACATAGCATGGCTGCATCTGGAGGCCTGGATAGTTCATTCATGAGGGAGTTCAGTTCAGTTTGACATTGACAGATTAGTTGAAGGATTCAATGATTTTTTTTTTCTTATTTGGGTTTATGGTTTTGTGCATGTGAGTGCATTGCCCTCTAGTGGGTAAAAGTCACTAGTCCTCTTGCATTCTATTATTAGTACTGTAGTCCTATTGCATCCTTCAGCAGATAGGCAATGTGCTGTCTGGAGCCATTTCCGCACTCGACTGTTATAGCGCTATGATTCCACTTTCAACATCCTATGGAATCCTGGGGTTTGTAGGATTCAAACTACTTTTGCACTTTGAACTCTGTCCTTGACTCACTTTAGTTACTGCAAGCTGAGTTTAAAGTACAAAAGTTATTTGCATTCTGTTTGGAGGAATGTTGAAAGAGGAGAAAGAAACTGGGACATTTTAAAAGCAGCTGGAAAAGTAGGATGACAGAGGATTAATCAGGACTGTCCCTTCCAATCTGAGGCAGTTGGAGGGTAATGCCATTGTTTACATACATGTTGAATGCATGTGTGCACCGTGCATTCTTTTGCCATGGGGTGAGATGGATGATGTATGTAGCTGTCTTATTAAAACATGTCATCAGGCATCATTTAAACCAGGAAGTGTTCCGTTATGGGAAAGTGAACAAGGTATTAAACAACCTTAGGTTGATCCAAAAAAAAGAACAGGTTTACAAATATCCCTTTCAGTAGTTCTGACCTTTTTGCTGAGCCCCAACTGGCTTGTTCCCTGAAATTCTTAGAAGCTTCCTACTTTGTACCACTTTAATGTTCCCGAACAACAGCATCACCATTCCATCCCTAATCTTCACCCCTTATTTATCCCCTCCCTCCTTCTTGCAGGTGTGGTTCAAGAACCGCCGAGCCAAATGTCGCCAGCAACAACAGCAGAGCAGTGGGCAGGCCAAGGCGCGTCCGACAAAGAAGAAGACTTCTCCTGCCCGGGAGACCAGCTCAGAGACCAGCACCAATGGGCAGTACAGCCCCCCACCAACTGGCACTTCAGTTACGCCTAGCTCGAGTGCCAGCGCCACTGTCTCCATCTGGAGCCCAGCCTCCATCTCCCCAATCCCAGACCCCCTCTCCTCCTCTACCACACCCTGCATGCAACGCTCCACCGCCTACCCCATGACGTACACCCAGGCCCCTGGCTACACTCAGACCTACGCCGGCTCTACCTCCTATTTCAGCGGCCTTGACTGCAGCTCCTACCTGTCCCCCATGCACCCACAGCTGTCTGCGCCTGGAGCTGCCCTGAGTCCCATTGCCACCCCGACCATGGGCAGTCACTTGAGTCAGTCCCCGGCTTCTCTCTCCAGCCAGGGCTATGGTGCAGCCGGGCTGGGCTTCAGCTCTGTGGATTGCTTGGACTACAAGGACCAAGCGGCATCGTGGAAGCTCAACTTCAATGCCACCGACTGTTTGGATTACAAAGATCAGAGCTCTTGGAAGTTCCAGGTCTTGTGAAAGGTGGTCTGCGTCACACTCCTTTTAAAGAAGCTCCTCCTTCCCTTTGCATTGTAGCAGCTTGGGGCAGCCTCCTCTGTCCACGCTTGGCATGAGACTCATCGCTTTTCCACTCCTCTCTTGGTTTTCTGGACGCTCTCCCTCCTCCCTGTCAAGGAGAAATCCTTGTCTGATCCTTCCATGACCGGCATACACTGACTTTGACATCACCATTGTTTTCCTGTGCTGTTTCTGGAGGTCCTCGTCCAGCAACAGGTCAGAGAAGGTGGATCCATGCAGAAGTTAGGAACTCGCAATACAGCCTTAGCACGATATGCTCTGGCCTTGGACATGTTACTCCCGTAGATGCTTGGCCTGGACTCAGTGACTGATAGCTCATGGCTGCCTCTTATCAACTGGGATGGCCCTGAAAATCTTGGACCTTGAGAGAGCCGAAGCCCTGAGTGGGGATGAATGTGACTGACTCCAAGCAATAGCAGAACTGATGTCAGGATGGAGGTTGGTGTTTTCATCTGGCCCATTGGAGATGACAAGTTCTACAGCTGGACAAGGAACAGATGAAGTTTGCAGGAGAGTTGGGTGGCAGAAGCCATGTTGCTGTCTCTGTTTCTCTCTGAAGTCATATTTAACAAACAAACCTGGGTTAGAAGAAGCGACAGGGAGGATCAATTTACAAATTGGTCAAACCCTTTTCATAACCTTTGTTATCTCTTCCAAATGTGGACTTGCAGTCACAAGGGGAGTCAAAATGGAGCAATAAAGAATGAGTATCCCATTAGCCATTGGCTAGGGCCATGGCTCTCAGCATCTGAGATCTCTCCCTCCTCCATCCATGTCAGGCAAGGATGGGCCACTGTTAAGGGCATCTTGATTGCACGGGGCAGAACATCCAGCTGTCCCCTCCCAGCCAAGTGGGTGCAAAAGCAGTGCTTGTGCTGATGTTAAAAAGTTAGACTTTCTGTGATGCAGGAAAATAGGAAGCAGAGCACTGGTCCATCTAGCTCAGAATTGTCTCCTCTGACAGGTTTCTCTTACAGGGGTTAAGACAGGTGGTTCTCCAGGTCCTACCTGGAGATCTCAGAGATTAAACTTGGGATGTTTTGCATACGAAGCATGCTTGAGCTACAGCCTTTCCCCAGGTGAACTAAAGGAAGCTGCCTTGTGCTGAGTCAGATGATCAGTCTCTTCAGATTCCAGACCTCAAGGTTATCAACAAAAGGCTGGTTTAAGCAGCCTTCCATAGTGTTATACTGACTCCATCTAACCCTGTATCATCTCCTCTGACTGGTAGGACTGGAGAGAAAAGGGACTTTCCCAACCCTACTCAGAGATGCTGGGAATTAAATGTGGGACCTTCTGCATAGAAAGAGAAGAAGCTGCCCTTATACTGAGTTAGAGCCTTGCTTCAACTCATCCAGTATTGTCAACTTTGGCTGGCAGCTCAGGCGCTCAGGGGTTTCAGACAGAATTCTTTCCCAGCTGTAATTGGAGGTCCCTGGTCATCTCTTATTCAGGTGCTATCCAGGTTCTGCTTAGCTTTCAAGATGAAATGGGGTTAAGTGTGTTCAGGTCTGGATGATGCTCTGCCCCTAAGCTATGGCTCCTCTCCAACCTTTGTATTTGGAGCTGAGAAGTGTGCCACAATCAGGCACCTAAAAACCTAATATACATACTCCTGCTCTTTCTTCATTTCTGTATTGATCGGCTTGTCCTAGGGCTTAAAAATGGCCAGTATTAGCAAAATACCCCAGACTGCTTTTTCACTGGAGTGGAACCCCAGTTGGCTTTCCACTCAGTTTTATGGGTGCATACCCTCCAACATTTCACAGATATCAAAGTGTAGTCAAGGTGGAAAAGGTTCTTAATAAGGAAGAACACGCAGGCCAGGAAAGGCTACAGCAGTTTGCTTTTGCCTGAGCCTGCTGGGAAGTCCAAAATTCCACTGATTCTTCTCCACTCTTGAGTTATTTGACTGCAAACTACTTTTGCACTTTGAACTCAGTTTGCAGCAACTGAAGTAAGCTGAGGACAAAGGGGGAAAATGGGAAGAGAGAGAGAGAGAGAGAAGTGGGACATGTTAAAAACAGCTGGAATAAATGAGATGACAGAGGATTAAACAGGACTGTCCCTCCCAAGCTGGAAGAGTTGGAGAGCTTGCTGGTGGAGCATCCTATTACCTAAGGTCAGCTCTAGCTTGTAGAGACTCCTTTCCGTTGCAGTTAGTGCCTCCCTTCAGATGGGCACAGACGGCCCACTCCACTGGCTGGGAGTTTGGGACATCCCTTTGCCCCGGCAGCATGCCACTAAGTCCCTTCTTCTTTGCATCATTGCCAGCTCTCCTTCCCACCCCTTGCTTTGTCTTCCTTTGAGAGGCTCAATCTACTTAATCCTCATTGGGTGGTGGATTTTTTATTTTTTAAAAGAAGTTAAGTTGCCATTATTTTAATGGCCATAGGGAACGATCCAGAAAATGGCTTATAAAAATTTGGGTTGACATGGTTGCTCACAAGTGACACAGTTTGTCATTGGCCCCTTTAAAAGTGCTCTTTGGGGGTTTTTATTTTGTCCCCTCTTCCCGGTAGGTTACAGATCCCCAAATCCAGTCATAACTGGAGATGTTGGGGATTGTAGTCCAACACACCTGGCAAGTACCAGGTTGAGGAAAGCTGCCCTTAAAAAGTACAGAATATCTAACATTCTGTACCATTAAATGTTGCCAATGGTCTACTGCATCTCTTCTCAGCAGGTGAAACTTTTCAAAATCATGGTCCGTATACCTCTAACGTTGGATTAAAATGCCTTCTTAAAATCACTTCGAAAAATGGCATATGTGACTTTTTTAGACCGGAAGAGTTAATAATAATATTCCCTCTAGTTTTGTTGCTTTTGGAAAGGAACTGTGATATCCTTGTTGCAAAAGAAAGTCACTTGGTTGTGAGTAGAGTTGCCAGGTGAAAGAAGGGATGGGGCTCTTGGACAGTCAGCCCTCCACATTTGCGGGTTTCACTTTTGCAGATTTGATTATTCACGGATTATTTGCTGTCACCTCTCCTGCCTCCCTTGGCCATTTTTTAAGAGGGGCTGCAAGCCTTGCAAAACTGCGAACGAGGCATGCAAATTTCCCTATTAGTGGAGGTGGCAGGAAGCCCCACCAGCCACCCACTTCTGCCTTGTGAAGGAACCCTGATGCCTCAAAGGAATCCATGGTGGATTGAATAGGCTGATCATACTTTATGGTTTGGGAGGACCTAGAGTTATTCACGGTTTTTCCACTTTGTCAGGGGTCCTGTGCCTCTAACCCTAGTGAATGTGGAGGAATGATTATACTTCTAATAGTTCTGCAGAAAAGGGAATTTCAGCAGGTGTTTGTTAACAAGCAGGATCTGCTGAAATTTCACTTTTTACCCAACCACTAATGGGAACAGGAGCCATGTCCCTTGTTTCATGTGGCCATCCTGCATCCAGGTAACTGTGCTTTGATATTTCCCATCCGGGGAACAGAGGACTCCTAGATATTTTCTCTCCGTCATCTCAGAGGCAAGCTAGCAGTTTTTCCTGCTGTAGAGGGGCATAGAATGGATGATAAAATGGTTGCCACAGCAGATTGCTTTGGGCATCC